>JAQQAE010000123.1:30437-42241 GCA_029823295.1 Pseudamia nigra | reverse complement strand
CCAGCAGAACCAGTGACTCAGGGTAGGCGGCCATCTGCCTCGACCAGTTGGGGTTAGTGGACAGAGGAGAGACAAAACAAAAGAGTAGAGATAGAACAACAAACAACACAGACACTGGACAACGTCCACAGACAGTGTACCGGTCCAGAACCAGCAAACACACAGCAAACTCCTTTAGAGGATGGAGTTAGACTCAGAGCAGACGTTGCACTTGAAGGGCATTAGAGCACCTGTCCAGCATCATGAAGTGCTTCAGTGCAGACTCTTTCCTTTTCCTTTCTCAACATTTTACCGTTTTGAATGAGACAGGAATTTCAAACTGATTTCATGGTTTTATACCCAAATGTGATGTCACACTGGACTGACTTAATTAAACATAACATTAAACACTAAAACTCATTTTAAAGTGTTTTGTAAAACAGTAAATTAAAAATTTATGGTTAACAACAATAGTAATAGTTAAGCTTTATTTGAGCCCCAAGAGCCACCTTTTTTGTTTAGCTTATAACTGACTTCCTTTTACTGTTTTTACTTTTTTAAACTAGCAACTTATGGCACTTTTACTTATTCTTTTATCGTTGCTTTTATTTTACGCAAGTACATAGTGTGTATTAACCCTGACATGTAGGTTTTATACATGAAGCATTTGCCTATTGTCTGTTTTTATCAGTCCTTTCAGGGCATATGGAGTGTCTGTTTTAAGTGCTAGCAGCATAACCCATGTGCCCCAGCATATCTGTGGTTTAATGGCAATTCTATCAAATAGTGATGTTCATGTGATAATTTATATCTTGATGATAATTTCCTTTTGATGATACAGTAAGTGGTATATACTTCAGTAGCAGCAACAATAGGTTATTTGCAGCATTCAGATACTATTGACACAGTCCATGTTAATGATAAACTCACTCATCAACTTCTGGTTTGCAAAAAGGTCATTATAACACCAAACAGGAAGGGTGATAACTTTAAATTTATCAGTTACCAATGTTCATTTTGTTGACAAAATAAAATTTTGTTAAACAAATAAAACAACTGTTCACAAATTTGTCTCAATCTGTGTTAGTGAACACTTCTCCTTTGCCGAGATAATCCATCCACCTCACAGGTGTGATTAGACATGCTGATTAGACAGCACAATTATTGCACAGGTGTGTCTTAGGCTGGCCACGATACAAGTCCACTCTGGTGGCATTTTCATGATAAACATGTGAAAGTATTTCCAAACAGATCCACAGTCATTCCACTACTTACACCGATTTCCAAGTGGGAACTGGGTGTATGATAGATGTGTGACAATGCAATGTTTTTCTCCTCAGTGATCAAATTCACAAATCTTTCCACACTTTCCTCACGTGTCTCTGCTTACAAACAACACAAAAATGGCAGCAGGCACAAAAGTGTGGAAGATTGCAGTTCAGTAAAGTGTTCAGCACACTGCGGTACCGCAAAATACATGAAGCAAACCATGTAGAAAACCTAGTCAAGGTAATAAGGAACCTGTTGGCCATGCTTGGTGATCCCTGGTCCCGTATTGGCAGAGGAGTTAGCAGACAAATGCAAAAAGGTTCAATTCAGATTTATATAGTAAGATATGTTTTTAATATGTAAAGCACTTTGTGATGCTTTCATGTATGAAACTTCTCTACAAATAAAATGTAATTTGATTTAATTTCATTAGAAATGTTTTGATGAATACAGTATATTATACTACTGAAGTATACTGGAATTAACCATTACAGGAACATAAAAAGGGATTTTTGGCAGTTACCAATACTGTTAAATTAAGACAGTAATGGCATAAACCTTACACTGGGAGGTGATCTAACAAATTTGTTAAGCTCTGCGCACGAGAAGAAATAAGTCAAATAACAAAACAAACAAAAATAAAACATTTACCACAATAGATCATCATCATTAACCATCACAATGTAAAATATACTCTGTGTGTGATGATGGCAGTTATAATTGATCCAGCTCTATGTTCAGTGCAGCAGAGGTTGACGTTCATGAACGCTCGCTCCGTTCTGTTGGTTTGTGTCGGTGCAGTCGTGTTCGCTCTACTGTCCACGTTGTGTTTCCGCTCTAAATCAACTATATGATAACGGAATGACCCCGTTCAATTAACTCAGCTAGAATGCTTGGTGAATTTATGTAAGCCTACTTAGTATTTTAAGCACACTGTGTAGGGCAGGGAGTAGTTGTCTTTCCTAAATGTGAATTTTGGTGAATATTGATGGACTGACTGTGTGTTTTGTCAGCTCGAATGTGACCAGCATGCCTAACAGCCCCATTTACTGGTCTCCCTGCAAGCACTCACACTGAATCAACAACTGCACAGACCTGAGGGTTTTTATGACTCTACACATTTCAGACGCAAGGAAGAATGAGTGATGGTTATTGGTTACATAATAATGAAGTTTTACTGAGCAAGTGCAACCAGGTTTTTCAGATAAATGCTGCAAACTTAAAAGACTACAGTACAGCAAAAACTGCAAGTCATTCTGTATCTGCTCTCAATATGAATAATATAAATTATACATCAAGCACATAAGACTTTAATTAATGATTAAATCTTCATGGAAAGACATACCATTTCATGTTAATATGTGACATATTTCCACCAGTGATTTTATATCATGCTAGATACCTGATGAAGATAAGTATGTTTATGATAATGTGCAGTTTAGGTTTTATTTATCTAATGTCAGCTAAAATGTGTCAGTGTTTTCATCTTGTTAAATAAGAACATAATTCTATTTACTTGAAATCAAAATTAGTAAGAAAAAAAAAGTTCCTCTGATAAACATCAGATAGAGCTGTTTTATCATTTACACTAAATCAAACAAACTAAAGAGAAACCAATGGTAAAGTAATTACCTCCGCCAAGGAGGTTATGTTTTTGTCAGCATTAGACTACAGTGGTATCTCGGACAACAAATTTAATCCGTTCCGGCGTCACGTTAAGTATCCGAATGATTCGTTATCCGAATGGACTTTTCCCATAGGAATACACGTAAAACCAATTAATCCGTTCTGGATCCACGAGAAACTCCCATATAAAGTATGTATTGCACACCCCTACCTGCACATTTACTCATTATTATTATTTGAAAAGGAAGTTAGGTTAATTATCTGAGAGGAATGTATGAAATTAGTTCTAAAAATGATTCAGAATGTATTTTTACCTTGGCTTATGACTTGGTAGTGTGTACGTGGACACTGCACACGTCCATAACGGTAAACAACTCCACCACGCCGCTGCCCGCGGGACGACAGCGGACATGTCGCAGGCCGGTGTGGTGTTATGCAGAGTCAGGAATCATACCGGGTTAAGTTGAAGTTTCATTTAATGTGCTGCATAACACTGGCGAAACATACAGCGTCTCATCCGCTAAAACACTGCCACAACATAGCCGTAAAAACTCGAGTCAACAACACTTCCGGGCAATAGCTGCGCATGTAACCTTTCACAATAAAATGCCATAACATCACAGCTGGGAGCATGCCGGCTCCCAATCCACGGCGTGCCAGCTCCCGGCCAGCGGCCAGCGGCGTGTCCGCTCCCCCGCTCCCGGCCGCTGGCGTGTCCGCTCCCCCGGCCCGGGACGCCGCTGCCCGATGGCTTCAATGATGGTACAGCATCACCAGCAATTTCCTTCTGTTTGATCCAAAACAGCAGTAGCAGCTCCATAACACAAGCTAATGGCTGTTAGCCTCTAGCCTCTGTTAGCTTGGCTAAAAGCTGTTAGCTTCCGGGTCTTTCACGTCCGAGACCTGGAAGAGACTACAGGCTAACGCTACTAGCCTGTGTTAGCTTGGCTAACAGCTGACTATTTGTTCTCCGATTAAAACCTCGTTGTCCGAGTGAAATTTTTTGCAGTTTTTTTCTTCGGTATCCCAATTTTCTTTTTCTTTTTTTCTTCGGTATCCGAGTTGTCAGAAGACCTCGTTGTCCGAGATACCACTGTATTTATTTATTCATCTGTTTGTTATTAATGGATTTGGATGAAATTGCCAGGGTAGGTCAGAAATGGCACATGGATCAATCGATTTGATTCTGGGAGTGATCTGGATCACCGTTTGGATCCAGAAGATTTTTAAAGGGATTCTTCACCATTGTGAGATATGGCTGAACTCAACATATGTCCTAGTAACGCCAAAAATAACACCCAGAAAATTTAGCCAAGGAACATAGGTCAACACTAGCACTGCAACAACAGATTGATCAAATTGATTATTAAAAGCGTTGGTAAGAAATTTCATTATAAATACATTGTGTCATGCAATTTATGAACGACACACTAGAGCTACCTGTATGTCAATGCTGGCTGACTGAAATCAAGTTGTTGTAAAAACTCCACCTGCAGAGGGAATTAATGGAGGAAGAGGTAGAGCGGAGACAAAGCAAAAACACGACAGAGGCAGAGGAAACAGCATCAGAAGGAAAGTAAACAGCTACAACAGCAAACTGTGCAGGTGATAGTCAAAGTCTCAAGACGAGAAGAGCAGTATCTGTCAACCACTTTGCTCTGTGAGAACTAGTTAACACAGATGCACAGTTTGCTCTTGTCAGGGTCATAGTTACAATCACTCCTGTGGATGGTGCATCCTGCCATCTGCACAGCTGTGTTGGGGATCCCAGGGTGCAGTCCGGTTTCACTCATAATCATAAAGGCAAAGGTGTCAGTTGCCATCCGAAGTCCCACTCAGCACAAAGACACACTCGGCTAAAGAAGCGGGGCAGCCACAGTCAGCATGCCAAACCCCAAAGTGCAGATTAATAAACCTACTAATAATAGTAATAGTAACATTTGTTCACTGTTAATTTGTTTCTTGGAAGAACATTCAGAAACTTGGGAGTTACACAAGCTTGCATTTAACACCAGCCCCTAGTGGACATCTAATGTTGTTCATTTACACTTTGCTCTGTCAAATTAAATGTTTTATCTCTGAATAAAGATGTAGAAATTATAAATGTATTTTAAAAATCTGATTCATTGATTAATCAAAAAAAAAAAGTGACAGATGAATTGATTATTAAAATAATCATTAGGTGCAGCCCTAGATAAGACCATCGCAGATTCTATCAAACCACAAAGTTTGATCCAGATCTGGGCAAGCTTCTGGATCTCGAGATCCAGAATGTTTATACTTACAGGGGTTGAGGAAAAATAGCTACTGTAAGGTGGTAAATAAAGCTATATACATGAAACTGATGGAAAGTTAGTCAGAAAGCGGAAAGTCTGCTGATTCAGTAATGTTGCATGGATGTGACATATTTTCACCATTTATGAAACTAGATCCAGAAGAAAACTGCCATTATGTTATGTTAAAACTGCCATTACTAGTTTTCATGAGTAGCTATTGAACTAATAATGATATGTATGTGATTCCAAATGCTAACGGTAGGTTTTCATGGTCAAAGAATCCAATAATGAGCGTCAAATAAATTTAAGAAGATTACTTTTGGGTGTAATAACATGATGTTGGAAATGAGCATAGGTTCAAATGATAATGGTAGGTTTTCACTATGAAGAGAAACAAAGCTTCCCTGGTGGAGGTCTGCACTGACTGCATTTTAGTTTTACTTTTTTTTTAAATCCCGCATTTACGTAGTGATTTGGATCACCATCATCACTTCTAATCATTTGTTCCTTGTCCCATTTCAGACTTTCACTGAAAGTGTGATCAAAATCCATTCATAATTGTTTGCATAAAGCTACAGACAAACAGACACAAAGAAAAAGAGCCAAAAAAAATGTAAGCAAGTTACCAGCATCAGAGACTGTCGGTGTATTCTTGTGTTGTTGCAGTTTTTGCCTAATAATTGTCACTATACATTTTTTGAATGATTTTTTTGTTTTACTGAAGCTTTTCTGAATAGTTAAAAATCACCAATAATTGTCTGATTTCATGCACTATGACATTGGGCTAAAACTAATCCTTTAAAGAAATGATGATCTGACAATTATTGTGGTAAAATTCTTACAATGATGATGTTTTCTGCCACATCATCTAGGCCCAGTGTTCAAGAAAAACATCAAAAGCAATATGTCAATCAAATCAAAGCTTCTACACCCAGATGCTTCAGTCTCAGGACATTTAAAATCTGTGTGAATGTGTTTGATGTGAGCAGCTCCTTCAGTTTCAGGTCATTTTGCAGATTGTTCCAGATTATCCATGATAACCGTCCTTCAGTTTAACCCAACTGGAGCAGTTCTGTTATCATTCTAACCTGTGGTAAAGCCCACTGCTCCTAATCTTACAGTGTCGTCCCACGGGTGGAGATGGAGGTCAGCCGAGTAAAGCATCTTAAATAACTAGTGACCTTAAATTCACTGTTGGAGTGGGATGGGAGACGGACAGAAAATGCACAAGAATATCCAAACCACTCCGTCTTATCTGGCATCTGGGCCTGACCTCTGCCTGCGAACATTTACACCAAACTGTGCAAACAACATGCGGAGTAGTAAAGCTCCCCGATGCTCACTCACTTTCAAATCTAGGGCACGCAAGTGCTCAACACAAAACACACAGCAGTAGCAGATTTAAAAATAAAAGATTAAATACATGTACTCTGCTTGAAAAATTAAAAATATCGAAACGTTTCTGTGTCTTGTGAGGATGGTATCAGCTGAAAACATGCATGAGCTGATTGGGAGTGTGGAAAATATTTGTAGTATTTTTTGCACACCAACAATAAATACAAAATCTATTCCTGTATGCGATTAGAGTCAAGCTGCACTTGTGTTGAAACATCACGGAGGGTTTGCGGGATGAGCACACACAGTGATGGTGTCATGGTTTCTATAAGGCACTGGTTCCAGTAAGAACCCAGAATGAGTCATGGTGTCTTTTTTTCATTAGGTCGCCAATTATTTATCCATTTTCATTTATTGTTTCGCTCATTTTATGATATCCATTTTGTGGGTTATTTTCTTAAGTCTTGTTCATTTTCTGAATTATCTTTCAATGCATATTAAATATTAATTTGTGTTCATTTTTTGTTAGTTTGGCAATTTTTTTGTGTTCACTGTGTTGATTATTTTGTCTTTTGTCCTCGCTTTTTGGTTTTCTTGATTATGCAGCTAGTTTTTTGTTAATTTCCTTTATTGTTTTCTTCATTTTTGTTCATTTTGTGAACTCTGCTGAGGAGGTTATGTACAGTATTCTTGTTGGTTTGTCTATTTGTTTGTTGGCAGGATTATGCAAAAACTACTCAATGGATTTTGATGGCATTTTCACCAGAGGTAGCCCTTGGGCCAAGGATAATACTGGAGATGATCCGGATCAGGATGCGGACTCTGGCTCAATTTTTAACTTTCTTTAACATTGTGATGTAGGGCACCAACCCCCTCCAGTATCTAATAGGTTCATCCTTGGCCCAAGACTCTAGTGAAAATGTCAACCTTTTGGGTGAACAACAGCCTTACTCTCGAGATCATCATTTTGATAATTTTTGTTCTCTTCTGTCAGTTTTGTTAATTTTTTGGTCATATTTGTCACTGCTTTGAATGTTTTTGCTAGTTTTTTTCTTCATTTTTATTGATTTGCTTGACTATTGTGTTCATTTTTTTAGTTTCTTCATTATATTATTCATTTTTGTCATTTTGTTCATTAATTTTTCAATTTTGTTCATTTTGTTTATTATTTTGCTCAGTTTGTTGATTTAGCACTTAATTCAGTGTTCATTTTTATACATTGCATTCAATTCTCTTCTATATTAAAATAACATAAAAATGTTTTTTGTGTGAATTTATGATTTTGGGTTTCATGGAGATGGCAGATTGAGCAAAGAACATTTTGCATGTATTGATTTGATTAAAGCTACACTCACATTGACTAACACTGAAGCATCATTCAGGACTCAAGGGACATCCAACCACACACACACACACACACACACACCTGACCGGATGACACGAGTGATGCTTACTATAAGAACTGAATCTTTAACAGCACAGGCTCAAGGTCAAAATAGGGGCCGCTTTACTGAAGTGGATGGTTGTGTTGTGCACATTCTGAGGGTTTCCACTGTGACTGACAACAGGTCGTCTTACCCCAAAGTGCCAGGACACATTACACCCTCACTGTGATCAGACAGGAGCTCTCATCAAGAAGAGAGCAGTTTGATTAAACCGAGTGGATCAGCTCCTCAACAACAATGACAGATAAGAGCAACTGAGAAGGAAAAGCAAAGGAATTAGGGGGATTAAAATAGGATGAAGGAGGACTGGATAATATAAAGGTCATGTTTTCATCAGCTGAAGTTAGTTAGTTTGATAACAAAATAAGTCAAACGTTACATACGCATTTTGATGAAATGTTCTGGATAGATTGGAAATGATGAAAGAACTAATTAAGTAGATCACCATTTGAATCCAGGAGTTTTACTTTATATTGTGATATATTAATGAGGATGATTTACCATCAAACATTTTGTCATTATACTTTCAGGTGTCCATGTTATGCTCATTTGCAGCAATTTAATTTCAATCTTGGATCTGTCTAGATTATGACTGCACCCATCATAACTCAACAGTATTTCAGAAAGAAAACACAAGATCACAAGCAGGGAGCCCTCTTCCTGAAACTAGTGGATTTGCCTTATCCGTTTGTGCCCTGGTCGGGAAGCCAAGCCACGTATGCCCTGGTTCGTATGTCGAGCTGTGTGGGCCCCGTTCCGGCTGCTGAGCGTGGTGTGCATCATACCTGTGTGGAACTGAGTGGGGCTGTCCCACCCAGACTGCCAACGGGCTACCTTCATAACTCTGGTAAGAGCAAAGGAAGTGGAGGGCTGCACATCTATGTTAACAACAACAAATGATGCTCACGGGGCCAAACGGTTGACAGATACTGCTCCATTCAGCTTGAGACTTTGATTATCACCTATCGAGTTTGCTGTTGTAACCTATAGTTGTAGCTGTTACCGCTGTTGACATTCTCCTGGAGGCTAATGCTAGCCTAGCTCTTAGCCACCGCTACAGTGAGAATAACCATCTGAGGATGTCTGGCAATCTATAACATCGTAGTGAGCCAAAGTGAAACATGATTCGCTTTACCAACAGATTTTCAGGAGATAGGTAGACTGTGATTTGCACTTTCTGACATGTTTAAGATGAGAATTCTCATCTTACATGGTAGAACAACATGGTAAAAAAGTTAGAAAAAAATGGAAAAGAAAATGTCACGGGCACTTTAATCATTATCATAACAAGATCTCATACAGTGTTCATTTTATTAATTGGGGGAAAAGGAATATATTCTGGTGCATTCTCTTTATCCTGGAACTCCAAGGTTGGAACTTGGAGTGACATAAACTCTGAGATGATCGCATTCCAACTGCAAACTCGGAAAAACATGTATGCATGGTGGAAAACCGGTTCATCTGAAGCACAGACAACTTCCAAACACGCACTGTGATAACAAATGTTCATGGCATTTTGCACACACAGTGAAACCCCTGGTTAACGAGTGCTTTGGCATATGAATTTTTCAGGATACAAGGAAGACGAAATTTTGTACCAGTTCACAAGAAAAACTTGGATTGCAAGTAAACTACTTCACAAGCGCAAGAGGAAAGCGTGCGCAAAGCGTGCACTACTCACCAACCTACTGGAAAGATGGACGTGAAACTTATTGTGCTTTATTTTTGTGCCTTTTTTCACCTGAAATAGTGCTTTGTTTTGTGTTTTTTCATCATGGGCCCTAAGGATGCTAGTGGTAAGAAGAAAACCCATAATATGATGTTGATGCAGGTGAAACATAAGATCATAGAAAAACATTCTCGTGGCGTTCGATTTGCAGATTTGGCTAAAGAGTACAGTTGAAGTATGTCCACCATTTGCAGGATACTGAGGAAGAGAGAAGCTATCAAGTCTATGAAACCTCCTAATGAAAAAACATTGATTTCTCAGCAGCCGTGTCCTCTCCATGACGACATGGGAAGACTATTACTCCTTTGGACCAAGGAGAAGGAAATCGCTGGTGATGCGGCCACCAAAGCCATCATTTGCAAGAAGGCTTGTGCAATCTATTAGAACCTGAAACGAGAAAATTCCAAGGGTGGCGTTTAGTACATGTACGTCAGGTCTCTGCTTCTCTCCCTCCTCCTCCTCCATCATCAAGCCTCCTTCACCAGCAATCGTTTGTCTCCAAGGTAACGTGTCATTATACGGTAAATAATTTTAGAACTAATTTCATGCATTCCTTTTCAGATAATCAACATAACTTCCTTTTCAAATAATAATAGTGCGTAGACGTGCATGTACAGGTGTGTATATATGGGAGTTTTCTTGGGTTTTAGAACGGATTAATTGGTTTTACATGCATTCTTATGGGAAAACCTTGCCCGTCTCATGAGTTTTTCGTTTCACGAGCTTGATTAATCTTGTAACCCGGGGTTACACAAACAATGTAGTAAAATGAAATGGATAAAAAAGAACGTTAACATGCATGTGACTGACATAACATGACACAAACAGCAGAGAAATTGGCAGTATTTTTTTTTTAAGTGGGTGAGTTGTAAAGCCAAATAGGAATTCTGACTTGAGGGGGCATTCTAGCTGAAATTTCCAACTAGGAACTTCGAAATTCCAACTTCCGAGTACTGGAACTGCAATGCACAATTAGCTTCACTATCCTATCACTATATGTACCTGGTGGGATAGCTTCAAAGTGTCAGAATCAATTTCCTTGAAACTTACCATGTTTATTGAGCACTGTAATATGCATCTCCATTCTGTGAACTTTTGGGATAGGTGGTACCACAACTTGTAGCAAAAAAAATCTTGCTATTGCTATTCAGTCGATATTTATTTTGGCAGACACCTTGCAATTTTAGGCAATTGGTGAAACTCTAATTGATTTTGAAGTATTGTCATAAAATCATTAAATCAAAAAAACTGAAAGGAACAAAATTCCAAACCAGAGAATATATTCTTTTCATCTTGTTGCATCTTTTTGAGTCGTATTTTGCAACTTTACAGTTTGTCTTTTTACATTGCTTTGTCTTTTTTCGTCTTTTTCAGTCTTACATGCCTTCTATTTGAGGTAATGTAATGTAGTTCATTTATATAGCCCTTTAAGTGAACCCACAGGTGACCAAAGTGCTTTGCAAAAGATCAAACAGCACTAAAAAAAATACAGTATAATAACAATTATATGAACAAGGACAGAAGCATAAATGAGCATAATTTTATATGATGTATCGTTTCGTACATCCTGTATTTTATGTTGTTTTTGTCTTTTTATGTTTTTCATCTTTTGTCTTTTAGCTCATTTTTGTTTTGTCTTTTTCTTGCTTTTACATTTTTTTGGTCTTTTTGTCTTTATAAGATTGCTGATTTAAATTATGTAAAAACACAAGCCACCATCTGATTTCACAATCTTTGAACCTAAATAAAATACTTATTTGATATTTATTGTGATAATTATTGATTATTTTTGGCGTGACAACATTTTTGGTCGGGATGAAGATGAAGGATGAAAGGTATTCAGTGTCCAGCCAGTGTTTGCAGCAAAATGGCATCAAATCAGAGAATCAACAGAAACAGATGATAACCTTATGAAAAAGTGACTGAAATCATAATAACAAAATGAATTATTCATGGGGAGAAGAGGGGAGTGGAGGTTCACTATAATGAGCATTTTTGCGAGGTCGCACTTTAGTAACCTAAGCAGGCCTTCAAGTGTGTGTGTGTGTGTGTGTGTGTGTGTGTGTGTGTGTGTGTGTGTGTGTGTGTGTGGGCGGGTGTGTGTGTAAGAGAGATACTGCTGATTCAGGAGGGAAGGGTGAAGGT
>JAQQAE010000123.1:0-30337 GCA_029823295.1 Pseudamia nigra | reverse complement strand
GTGTGTGTGTGTGTGTGTGTGTGGGCGGGTGTGTGTGTAAGAGAGATACTGCTGATTCAGGAGGGAAGGGTGAAGGTGACCCTCAGCTGCTCCTGCTGCCGCTCTCACCACCTGATATTGATCCCACTTGTCCAACTCAGATCTGACTCAAGGATACATGGATTCATTGCTTTCTTGACATTTCAAATATGGCACTGTGTAAATTGTAATTCCACACAGTGTCATTGATTAGTTATTGATTTCCCATCTCACTCAAAGTCTAACCACTTAAGAGGGGCTTAACCAATCCAAATTGAATCTTGTTGTATATAGGGAGGGACACGATGCAGCATGGGAATGTTGTTGTTGTTGCTGAAATTTCATATCAGACTCCACATGAACTGTTGAGGAGAGGACTAAGAATAGAGCGGACTACAACTGCAGAATCCAAATGCAGTGGCTGGGAGCAAAGGTTTGGACCACAGATGGGAGAATGTGCCTGCGTAGCCCTGCCCTGTCAAGGGTAAACTGCCTCATGTACACACACACACAAGAGGACATACACACCATACAGCCCAGACACACACATACACACATGTACACTGTGTTTTCACCACACCTTAAAACAGCTGCATGAATATGCATGATGCTGAAGGACACAGGAGGTACATAATTAGACAATCAACTACTCCCAGATGACATGCATTACTACGACAGAGAAGAAATGCATCTGACTTCATCCTCTTTTCAGTAGCAGTGAAAGTGGAGTCATGTTCGTACGTCGACATGCATTTCCACTTACTGGAGGTTCAAAGTTGGGTTGAGATCTGAGAATCAAAGGAAGACAAATGTGGAATAAAACCACAGGCCCAGCTATGTACGAGTACTCACAGCTCACAGATGAGGCGAAAACAAACAGTGTGAGGCCCAGAGCAGCAGGAGATGAAAGCATGTGTGAACAGTCTAACAACACATGTCGAGGCTTCTCTTCTAACAAATGAATGGTTCACAATAGCAGCATAACCTTGACTTCACTCCAAACCCAGAACAATCCATTCGACGAAGTCAGGGTCACAATATCCATCACTTCGAAACAAGCTTCCTGTATCGAGCTGGGACACACCCTAAACAAACAACAACACACAGAAACAGCCACCAGGCACTCGAGCACACATGCATGGGCACACACCTGGATGCAAACTACAGAGTACATCCTGCAAGTCAGTCCATTTGTTACGCTAAAACGGGTGCAGGTGCAAAGAACGTGGGCTGCTGTTTGTATTTCAAGAAGACATTTTCTGGAGCAAAACAGTCAGACAAGTAAAGGTAAAGGTCTTGCATATTTTTGCATTTTAAGTAGGCCTTCAAGTCGCCCATGAAAACAAAGATAATTCAGGTTATGGACTGTCAATTGGACACATATTTAAGAATTCAAGGTAGTTTAAAATAGCTACAAACACATCAAAGCAGCTCCATGAGGCAACATAAGAGGTGCACATAAAATTAATAAATCTCAACAAATACACTACACAAAATGGAACAGTGATGTAGAAATGTCCGTTGACCTGAAGAGGGAATTGGTTTTGGTGGGGAATGAGGGAGCAAAGGAATGATGGTTGTAAATAAGTTAAATAATTAAAAATAGATTAGAATACAAGGAAAATCACTCACTTGTCACAACAAACTTTCCAGCCCTTTCATAACCTGCGCTTTTACACACATGATCGGCTGAAACTTCCCTTGTCAAAATCATACTCACACTCTAATCCACATGATCTGACACCATCATCACAAACCCACATACTTCCCTCTCTCTCACACACTCTCACCTGCTGTTTTATATATACACACTCTTTCTAACTCACTTACTCACATCCACTCTGTGGGATACACAAACACACACTTGGCTTACACACAACAGATTCTCAAATTTCTCATATTTAGGGAAAATACTGACCTGCCTTGGCGCTGACACACACACATTCTTTTCAAGCAGTTCAGCCTTTCAAAGAGGATCCGTTTAAACGCGTCTATATACATTGGCCCGGGTTAGATGAAATAAATGACTACACTTTAAAAAACGAGTTGTTTGATAAAACCCAACAAAGAGCAGTGCGGGAATGCACTGGGGATGCACTGCAACGAGTGGATGAATCCACCGTATCCCAGAGAAAGTGAGGCGACGTGCGTGGCAGACGGGATATTTGGACACTAGTGATGCTCTGAGAGCTGTGGTGGTCTTGTAGAGACAGAGAGCGGAGAGAGAGAGAGAGAGAGAGTGAAAACACACACACACATGCACACACACTGTCAGGCAAATCTGACAGCGGCTGCTTATAAATTTAGCAGCTGCTACAGTGCTATGGGCAACACAGCAGAGGGGATGATGAGTCTAATAGTGAAAACATGCTATTTTAACTTCTGAGTGTCAGGTCTGTGCCCTGCGAGCAGTAAGTCCTGCAGGACTTTAATTTGACTCGAATACATTTCTTACCTTCATGTTCGCTTTTCTCCTCGTCAAATCCAAAGTCTTCTTTATCCACATCGGGCTGATGAATCACTTAGGGATAAAGATTTTTGCTTCATTCTGTCACAGCTACCAAGAATAAAGACTACGGTCGGTAAAACGGATTTGACCAGCGGGGTAGAGATGTCATTGAACTGCGTGCGCGGTGCTTTCAAGGCGCCCGGAGCGTCAATTATCGAAGACTGGATAAACTACACACTTTTACTATCCTGTAAACGGTGGAATCAGGTGTTACATACTGCTCTTAAAATGAACTTTTGTGTGAAAAAAACAACCAAGACCAATGCAAAGACTTGTGTTTGGAACTTGAGGAGCACAAAGGGAGGGAATAAAAAGAGTTAAAAGAACCGCCCCTTATTATTCTCAGGCCCAGTGTACCTGCATCAGCATCACTTCTGCTTCCGAGTAAGAACTAGGACTTAAAGGTGTGATAACCTCATTAGGAAATAAGTGGAAACAGATGGGTTTATCTGTTATTCGTTTGAGATTCAGGAGCTTATTTCACGTATGTTAGATGGTAAAGCGTTCATAAAGCGCGGGTCTGAACACTTACTACGTTGAAGTGAAAGTACTCAAGCAAAAACTAAAAAAGTGGAATATATCTGAACAAATCAAGTAGACTGTTGCAAAAAGGCATATTAATGTAGACAACATACAAAAGTTTGTGCGTTTTGATTATTTTACACACACACAGTGTTATGACTGAGTTGTAATATTTAGTGGGATTGCTAAATATTACAACTTCTCACTTTTTATTTATTTATTCCGTACGTTTTTGGACCGCTACAACTCCCACAGTTCTCGCTTAATTCACACAATTCAAACACCATAACGCCTAGCAATTTTGGGACTATTACGTTTTATAAATCTGTCTTTTGTAGTTTTTAAATGGTTTAGGTTTCCCACTATTTCTTTCCCATAGGAAATGAATGGAGAATTCAAGCAGAATGTTTATGAGACTAGAGTGCCATGTGGTCACGACGGCACCGCTGCGCTGTCGTTGCCTTCGATCATTTGATTACTTCTCCACTAAATAGTACAGTTCATCATAACACTTCAAATCTCTACAAATTTTACTCCTGAACTTTTCCAGTGAGTTCAGCTATTTTGAGTCAGTTGAACTGAATTGAATCCCGATTGCAAATATTCTAGTTGTTATGTGTAATAGCTGGTTTCGTTCGCATTCTCTTCACGGTGAATCATATCAAAAGTTGTTGCCTTTGTCTCCGCGGCAAAATCCCAGCAGGATATTTGCCCTCGTCCCTCTGTACGGCTGTGGTCTGCGCCTTTAATCCTGACGCATTGTGGGAAATGTAGTAATTTACAGCAATTGAAACATATTTTCTGAAGCGAAATAAAACTACAACTACCCGAATGCATTTCGCCCACTTCAGCGAGTCCTAAACAATGATGGCGATGCACGGCGAGCATACAGGTGCCTCCCGGTCTGAGGTTTCTGAAGATCAAGGAGAGAAAAAATCACTCCCGGTGTCGTTTGGTTTTACAAAAACAGTCAGCAAATTTAAACCATCGAATGGTGATACGACAAAGGAGGACGATAAAGATTACTTGACAGGAATTAACAGGAATGAACTAGAAAGGTGATCTGCATGCTAACGCTAATCCACGTAATTTATTATTTAGCATGAAGGCTACGATACTTTTATTTAGCTCGCAATTAAATTGAATACGTAGTTGCTACTAGGGATGCAGCAAACATTAGGTAAAGTAAAGCGCTGTTTTAAGCGGTGTTCTTTGCTCACTGGCTGTCTTGTTTATATGTTGCAGCTCAAAACCCACCGAGAAGCCCAAGGAGCTCATTATTCCACTGATCCAGAAGAACAGCTGGCGTCGTAATGAGGGAAAAACACAAGAAGCAGCACAGGACAATGACTCTGTGGAGTCTCAGGCTGTCAAAGAGCTCATCGAAGGTAGGCAAATGGAGACGTGTACTGAATGCAGGCTGAGTGTACCATAGTGGGATCGCTGGGCATTTCTTCTCACTCTTTATTTATTAGTCTGTACGTTTTTTGGACCGCATCTTCTCCCACACCATTCAAACACCATAACGTCAAGCTCTTTCGGGACATGCCAGCTATTACTTTTCATAAATCTATCTTTTGTAGTTTTTACAGTTTAGGCTTTTTTTTCACATTTTTTCCACACAGGAAATGAAAGCAGAACTCAAACGGAATGTTATGGCAACGCTGCACTGTCGTTGCCCTTGATTACTTCTCCACTGAATAATATAGTTCATCATAACTAGAATATTTGCAATTTCTGAGGAGATTGCATGGGGTTGCTGACTCAAAATAGCTGAAGTTGCTGGAAAAGTTCAGGAATAAAATTTAAAGAGATTTGAAGTGTTTTGATGAACGACACTATTTAGTGGAGAAGTAATCAATGGTGCATCCGAGGGTTGAGGGAACATCAGAGGCAGTGCAGCATTTTCGTGGTAACGACATGGCACTCTAGTCACAAACATTCTGTTTGAGTTCTCCATTTTCCGTGGGGAAAAATGTGGAAAAACCTATATCATTTGACAATAATCCATCCATTTTCTACCCCTTAATAAATAAATAGTGAGAAAGACATTACTGTTATTGCTTCCAACCAGTTTTCTTGTTCATACATGATTTGTACTTACTCTTGTGTCATATCGGTAGACTCTCGGAGGCAGCTTGAGCAGTGGCAGAATGGCTCTGAATCCAAGAGGAATCTTAACCTTAGTATCCCGCTGCTGATGCAGAACAAAGTGCCAGAGGGTTTTGAGGATGGAGACCAAATAAAGGTCGACTTGAGGCCTGAATCTGTAAGTACAGAAACCAACAGCGGACAAGAATTTTGTGTAGCCTGTGTCGAATTGAACAACATAATGCAAAGATACTCTGTCTGTGCAACAGTAATGGACATTATAAAAGAATTAAGCAAGTCAGTTTCTGTTAAAATTAGAAAATAATAATGTGAACAACAGAAAGTGTAGACTCCTACTTGTTACTTCTTTCCCCACATCGGAAAAGAAGCATGCCAGCATCATAGTTTATGTATACATCATTTTCTCTCAGTTTTCTCCTGTTCACAGAAGTTTGACCTTACATCCTTTTAATCCTATGTGGCCTCAATTTAATTTAATCTTAGAATGGTATTTAATGGGCATCAACAGTGTAATCTGCTACGGATGCATTTTCATAGAAATTACTGACATTACAAAATGTCAGATACACTGGCTATTTTGTCTCAGACTGAAATTTGAGTGTGTGAACGTGCTGACTCTGCTAAATAGAATAACACCCCTGTGTGCATATGCAGCTGCGCGCATGTGTAGACAACTCTGAGTACAGTAGAGCTTGGGTGGCAGGCATCATCAGTCTTCCCAGAGACATGCAAGCGACCAATCTGATTGTATTCTGTTTGTTTTCATCAGCACACTCGCATGTCATCCCATATCAACTCTTGATCACTGAGGATGTGACTGGCAGAACGTGAGAGTCAGGGAAAAATTGTTCACTCTGCCCCCAAGCTCATTTTAGTCCCATCTCTGTGTAAGAGCAGGCTCACAGCTTCCCTTTGAGGAAAGCCTTCAGTGAAGAAAGAGATGAGCAGGGCCACTTCCACTGATGAGAGCTGCTGCCTGCTGACTGTAGTCAGCATGGGCTGAGTCTGACAGCCTCAAGCCATAAAGCTGAGCAAGACCAAAGTCACAAACTGCTTCTCTGTCTGTCGGCTATGACAGTTTGTTTTTTGTGTGTGTGTTTTGGAATTCAATGATTACATAACCACCTCGCTCAGCTCCTAAGAAGTCCTTGTATGTGCCATGTCTTAGCATTGCAGTTAAGTCCCCATGGAAAGCATCTGTTTCTGAGAAGATAAACTCTTGGTGATGTTTGTAAGGTCTTTTATTGGTACTTGGAAATGTTCATGAGACTCTTTATGGAAAAAAAAAAAAAAAAAACGCTTTTCTTATTTAAGATATTTAACCTGTTTCCAAGCTGTAGTAATTTCGAGACACTGGAGTGCAATAACTGCAGCTGTGCCCTATCCTCATTTGAAATGAAATTGTTCTGTCTATTTATCTTTGGTTGTTTGAGCCCTGACTGATCATATCTGATTTCAAACAAATGACCTCATTAAATGTGTTAGTCCACAGAAGCAGATTATGAAAGTGTCCCTGTTGAGGCTTATGGACTCGCAATGTTGAAGGGGATGGGCTGGAAGCAGGGGGAAGGCATTGGACACACATTTAAACAGTGAGTAGCAAACAGATCGCTTATGTTAAATTTGACTAGTATTTGAATTAATCATTCAAATGTGGTTTTCAAAAAAAATCTTAGTTTCAGTATTTTTTAAGATGTTTGGCTGCATGTATATCTGCTGTGTAAATCTGATAGTCCATTTGTCAGCGTGTATTAATTTGTTGCTTCTGTTTGTTTACCGGTTGCCTCAGAGATGTGAAGCCAATCGAACACCAGCTGCGTCCAAAGGGTCTTGGTCTCGGAGCGGACCGTTCAGCAATTAAAGACCTGGAACCCAACAAACATCAGCGCCCCCCCAAACCAGGAGAGGAGCGGGAAAAGGATGAGGAGCTTGTAATGGGTCTTGGTGGTTGTGTACTGGTGGAGTCAGGGGCTCACAAAGACCTATATGGCAAGGTATGACAGATTTGAAAAGCTGTACTTGACCCTGTTGGATATTTCAACCTTACAATGTTTTTATGGAGTGCACACACAACATTGTAGAGTGACCAAATTAGTTGTTACATTCTTTAGTTGTATTTTGTTATATTAATCCTTTGTTCTTTTGTCTTTGAGTTACCAGGCATGGTAAAAGCTCATCTAGAACTCTGTCCCAATTCAGGGGTTGCAGACAACTTCGGCCACGAAGACTGTAGCCCACGCCCGCTGCAGTCTTCATGGTCTGCAAAAACTACACCTAACGGTCATTAAATGGGACGTCTAGCCCATGGAGGCTGGGCAATTTGTGTAAATTAGCGCAGCAGTTCTTACCCTTGCGTGATGACGCCTGTCACCAACCAGCTGCTGCTTTGACATGGAGGATTTTTTTCACTCATGTTTGTGGTTATTTTACTTTTTAATGTAATTCATGAATTGGAAATGCTCCATCTTATCCAAGTGTCTATTTCTCAGAGCTCCCTGATGATTCGGCAGTACTTCTGTCTGTCATGCGCATGGTGCATTGTGGGATACAGTGGGTTGCGAAGGATACATCAGTTGTGTCCTTCATTTTCAAGTGCATTCATCGGCCGCACTTGAAGGAGTCGTTGAAATGGGACAGCCTTCGCACTCGGCTATGACATCAGTGGCCGAAAAATGCGGCCGAGGTCGGCTGCAACCCCTGAATTGGGACACAGCTCTGTGATTTGTAAACTTACTTTGTCTTTTGTTGGGTGAATAAAACCCCATTTTTGTGAAACTTTAATCCTGTCTCCTCGTTGCCTTACTGCTTGGTTCCTAGCGCTTAGCAAGAAAGCACGGAACAACTATTACTCATGTGCATGACATATTTTAACATGACATTACTTTTATTTGTACTACAGATTGAAGGTGTTGATCCAGATAATGCTCGAGTTATGGTGAAGCTGGCTATTGGTGGCAAGACTGTGACAATCAGTCAATATGTTGTTAAACTGGTTGGGCGCAAAGAATATGACAAATACAGCAAAGACCTCAGTAAGTGACTACTTACTAGCTATAATGTCTGTATTTATGGATTAAATTGTCATGTTTGTGTTGATTAACATAGACGAAGCGCTAAAATGACAGTACACTCTGCTGTTTTTCCACTGATCAGGTCGTCTCAGTAAAGCTCACAAACAGAAGGAAAAGGAGAAAGAGAAGGAGCGACATAGGCGTGAGAAGAGCCACAGTGATGAAGTCAAACACAGTTCTTCAGAACGAGACACAGGAAAAGGAGAAAGAAAGAGAAAACACGGAGAATCCAGTCGAGACAGGTACAGGGTGAAGGTTCAAACATTTACTGGAGGTTCTTTTTGTTCATATCATTTCTTGTTATTATCTCGCTGGGCCTTTGTGTTTGTTAAACCTTCTGTAGAAGGATATCAGTTAATAAAGTCCTTTATAACCTTCATACTTACATTAAAGCTTACAGTGTAAAACTGTCCTGTAAATAAATAACTGCATTTGTTCCTCTTGTTTTTGCAGAGACAAACCTCCAGGTAAAGAGTTGAGGCTCCCCCCAGATCCCCCCTCCTGGCTCCAGAGAGACTTAAAAGTTCGATTTATCGATAAAGCTTTCAAAGGAGGCAAATATTACAACTCAAAGGTACTTGCACATCACGTGATCCGACTGTTGTATCTTTTAAGATCTTCAAAATATGTTACGGTGAAGGGATTAGTGGTTGAGAAATGATTGGCTTACCATGATTGTTTCTCAGGTTTTTACTGTATATGGAGGTTTTTTATTAGTATCTGTTTCTGTTTTAGTTTTTAAATTACACTAGTAATTCACAGCTCAAGACAAAAAAACAGATTTGGCATTTCTCTTTAGGACCCACATTTACCCCAAAAAATCCTACCATTTTTATTTTTACTATAAATGAATCAACATATAACTTGTTGTGTACCTTTTTTATGTTTTACTTTCTCAATATAAATGAACGTACAGTATTTTATCATATAGGACAGGCTTGTCCAGCTCCAGGCCCTGAGGGCAGGTATCCTGCATGTTTTCCAACTGTCTCTGATCAGGTGATCAGGATCAGGAATGTTTAGTCAATCAGAAGCTGGAAGATACAGTGGGAAGATAGAGACAGTTGGAAAACATCCAGAACACTGGCCCTCGAGGCCTGGAGTTGCTAGGATCTAAATCAGTGGTTCCCAAACTTTTTCTTGGGGACCCAAGTTTTAGAAGTGACAATTGTTGTGACCCAAATCACAAATCTATAAAACATGAGGAGAGAATCTGTGTAGACATTAATGTTCTTGACCATTTTAACTGCTATTTTATAAGATTACAAGGTGGACATTTTTATCTAGAGCAGATAAACAACCGATTTTGAAGAGATTGTTCAATATACTGTATGTTGCTTTTCAAGCCATACACACTATGTTACTAAATAATGGCATTTAGGCAAAGGTAGCAGACTAGTTCATTCTCAAGTGTATTGTAATCACTGAAGTCAGAACAATACAAATATTCAATATCAAAAACATAGTCCTTTTTTGCTTGAAATGCCAATTTGTTTTGTGACCCAAAAACATTCTCCTGCGACCCACTTGCGGGGTCCTGACCCACTGTTTGGGAATGACTGATCTAATTGACAGAAATGAACAAAATAATGAACATAATTATTGTATTAAGAAATTCAACAGAAATCAAAATAAAGACAAAATGATCAAGAAAACAAATTAAGAAAAAGAGCTAAAAAAATGAACTATATAATCAAGAATACTAACAAAAATATTGAAAACTAAATGAACAAAATCATTTTTAAAAAAGAACTGCCCAATTTAAGAAAAAAAATAAAGTCTCCTTTGCTGATGTTGGATCCCCACGCTCAAATTTGGAAAAGGCACAATTACATGGGTTTGAACTGGAAGAAATCAAAAGATACAGTTTCCAGTCCCAGAAAAGTCTGGATTGTCTTCTTCAGTATTTTAATAATGATGCTACTTTTTCTTTTTCTGCTATGTTTTTCAGATGCGCGTTGAGGATGTCCTCACACCGAGCACCTGTGTGTGTCAAACGGAAGAGGGAAGACTGTTAGACAGTGAGTCATTAACACCATCACACTCCCTTTTCCTGGATTGATACTGTTTATTTGTTCTTATCTGGTGTTTGCTAGGACTGTGTGACTTAATGTTGCTTATTAATTTTGAGGTTAGCTAAAGTTCTCTCAGAACAAGTGATTGTTCCTTCTTTTGTCTGTCTCAATTAAGGATCTTGCATTTAAACAAGTCTTGGGGAATCTACAGATAATTGGATTTTAAAATAAAATGAGTAAATCCTGAATGCTAGGGTAATGACTCATATTGAGGTATAGCCCATAATGTTAGTTTTAGTGAATAACCTGATATTTTTCTTTTATTTCTTCTCACAGATGTAAAGCAGGATATGCTGGAAACTATTGTACCTAAGAATGAATATGACTCCGTCATGGTTGTTCTGGGCAAGCACAAGGGGCAGGTGAGGTTTCTTTTCACAGAGCTGCATACTGAAATGTGACCGAGTGTTGCCTTTTTTCTAATCACCATGTTTAAATATGTCCGTTCCAGGTTGGCCGTATTCTCCAACGGGACAAGAACAAGTCCAGAGCAATGGTGCAACTGGACCGATTCGAGGATAAAGTGTTCACATTAGACTATGACTCCATATGTCATTATGTAGGAGCTGAACACTGATGTTTTTCACCATTGTCTGTTTTTATCTGTGTTGTTCTTATCCCGTCAGACCCTAAGTGTTGGTTTTATATATTAAAAAATTATATAAAGTATTTCAGGTTTGTAATAAAATACTGTCAGGAGCTTTTATTTGTACAAATGTTTTATTCACTGGAAAGAAAATCCTCAATGAGTCACTTTCAGTGATGTTTAATTTATTAGCAAATTATGACTGCAGATGACCTCACCAGTGAGAATGTAAATCTAGAGTACCTGTCCCCTCTCACTTCTGAGTTACAGAACCTAACTGGGAAAGAAATGTATTACAGACAATGGAGAAAATATTTTTTTTATCCCATTTGAATTACAAATGGGATCAAAAACACCAAAATTAATACTTTTTCTGAAAAAAAAAGGTCCTATAATAAGGAAGTATAGGGGCAACACTTTTATAGGTCATATAAAACATATTTACAGCTTTCCTAAAGTTCAAAGAGTATCAGCATTGGTGGTACAAACTCCATTCATGACACTTCACAATGTAAAGACAACAACCGAATGAGATGCAAATCTTAAACGCTGTACAACGTTGTCTTCCTTTGTGAGCGTTGTCTCCTGGTAACTCCGCTCACTCTTTGGGCATCTGGTTTGCTGCATTAGCCCTGAGCACAGCTCCTGGACTTGGATATGGCCGCTGCTGGAACAGAGGCCCTGCCGCTGTGGTGTCTGCCCCCGTCTTAGCTTCATTGCGTTTTGGTAAACCACTGGACCATGAGCCCCTTCAAGGAGAAGAACAAGTTTGATGCAATGAACCATTACCTCAAAGAAAAGAACACTCATCATTCCAACAGCAAATATTGTACCTTGGGGCATCAGAATAAGCACTGGGATCCATGGGGTCCATTTCATCATCTTTTCTCCCTGAAAGTTATTAAAAGAGTTAGATTAGTCATGTCAACAATCATCACTTTTAAAACAGTTTGTATTGTATGGCATAAGTGTAAACATCACCTCTCTTGCTCTTGCCGTATGGCACAATGTCCTCTCTCCTCTGCTTTCTCCTGTCTCTGTCCCGTCCATCATCCCTGTCTCGGTCTCTGTCCCGGTCACGATCTCGATCCCTTTCTCGATCCCTGTCTCTTTCACGTTCTCGCTCTCTGTCCAACTTTTCAAACGGCCTTTCACCTCTATCATCTCCTCCCTCTGCTAAAAATGACAAAAACACAACACAGAAAAAGAAAGACAAATCGCCACTTAGCAAAGTTGCACTCTGAGATTAGCTGTCAAATGAAGATCATTTCTATAATCACTTAAATTATATGATAAAATTGGCTGACGCTAGATGTTCATGGTAACAGGATGTGGTGGTGATCAGAATTTCTCATTCCTCAAGAAAACATTACATTAGGCTTTATAATGTCACACCTCTAACTTTCTTGGCAGGTTTGGTTATAATGGAAGACGGGTCATTAGGAGACAGCCAGGCCACCAAATCTGATTCCACGTTCCAGTAGTAAGGAAGACCACTGTGGAATTTGAAAGAGAAAATCAAATGGTCAAATATAGAGCTTACACCATATGTTCAAAAACTGTAACTGTTTATTGATTTAAAATAGATTTGGACACAACTCAAGACTTTATAGATATGACCTTTTACAATATTCTACAACACCACGTGTACTGTTAAATCAGCTTACCAACCAGGGTCGAAAACTTTATACCAGTTAGGTGGCAGATTTTCTACTCTCGTGGCTTCATAATCTACATTGTTGTCATCATAATCTTCAGCGATTATCTCTTCATCTGCCTCTGGAAAATGTAGCATATGGAGGAAAGGTGTTATTTGCACAGGAAGTCTTCATACAAAAGTCTGTCTTAATGCATTACACTCAAGGTCTTATTTCCTTTCAGTCACCTTGTTCAGCTGGTTTAACGATCCCTCTCTTGGCCAACCGGGCCAGCAGTGCTGGAGGCAGAGGCATCCTGCAAACACAGAAAACACACAACCATCATATCATACGCAAACATCGAGCACAATCAGCTTATAGGAGAGATTTGAGCACGAATCCACATATTGAAAGTAAGACCACGTTTTACATAGACCAACATTTTCTAGTCAGCATAGGTTTTAAGCTCATCTCTATCTTAATTCGTTTTGTTTTCCTTTCATCGGTGATTTCGTATATTTTATTGTGTTATTTTATCTGTGATGCTGCTCCACGCAGCAGATCAACAGGGCGGAGGGAATGTGTTGTTCGACACAAGGGGAAAGATCCCTTAATTATTCATACATAATACGTTACACATGTTCCGTACTTCGTTAACTCAGCCAGCTCGGTGCGCATCACTGTGCAGTTTTACGTATCGTTGTGTACATGTACATCTTAAAGATCTCAAAACGCGCTATTTGCAGTTTATTCTACTTTTTAAGGTACAATGGACTCCACCACACAATCAAATACTGGACATATTCAAGCAAAGGACGTCTCTACGCCTACAAATATTTAACAACGCATACGATGACCGCTATACTAGTAATATTTTTTTAAAAGTATAATTTTGTCTTTACCTTTTTATTTAAAAATCACCCCTTTTTCTATGTGAGCTCCGTAAACGACACCGCTCCAAAACAGCACCGGGCGCGCACAATGATGACGCCACGCCGTCCTCTGCGACAATAAGCATGGAGGAGTATGTCCGTGAACCTTGGTAAGATTAGTTTAGTACGCTTTTCTGTTGTCATATGGTCATAATAGTTGAAGTCAAACATTGGTTTGTATCCGTGCTGTAATGTCGACGTTGTGAAAGTGAACAATGATTTTCCGTGACTTCCCCGGCGAGCTTCATGAAGGTGGAGGCACATTAAAAAACAAAGCTATAGTCAGTTTTACTTCGCTTACAACACAGACTCCTAATGTGACACTATTTTCAAAATGTCAGCTTAACATATAAAGTATGTTTAACGTTTTAACTTATTAAAGTTAGTGAGTGTGCATCCAGCTAAAGTTAAACCCTGGGACATTATCCCGGTGACTTTAATATTCAGCTATATTGTGTTATTGCTGTAAATGACTTGAATCAGGAGTGTTTAATCAGTCACAAGGTGGAAGATACAGTGGGCAGCACAGAAACAAGCAGGGAGGCAGCCTGGAGGATTGGAGTTGCCCACCCCTGTTCGAAAGTGAGATTAGTAATTATTACTTCGAAAAGTTATTTTAAGACACTATCAGTGCAAATGCATACATTCCTAGAGACTCTCCTAGATAGATAGATACTTTATTTCGAACAAAAAAGTATTGCAAAAACAAAGCAAATGTCCTCACAATAAAACACACCTACTTCCGTTTTTTCAACTTCTTATTGCTCCAGCAAATAAGAATATTTCCAAACAAAACACTTTAAATCAGCCTGCTATAAGAAATGCCAAGTTGAGACCACCTAAAGACCATCACTGTGTGTCTGGACTAAGACAAAACCAGGATTTTGAGGGATTTACACCAAGACCAGACCAGGTACACAGACATTATGGCAACCAAGTTTTTTGAGTAGCTACACAGGTTGATTTATAGTTAAATCAGTATATGTTTGTCATAACAGGGGACAGAAACACAGACAATAGGTAAAAGTGTATTTTCCTTTTACTATCTGATGCTCAATGTGCTAAAGAGTGAATAAATTAACCACAGAGAGATGACACTCCAGTCACATGAACATTAGAATTTAACTGGGAGAAATGGTACACAGGGTTATTTGATCCACAAGTGTCAATCCAAAATTAGCACTCAAGTTATTGTTTGCATTAAAACAGCAACAACATAATGATGCTAACCAGTGCATCCAACAGTACACAGGCAACATTGTGATGTAAATTGTATCTCAACATTCCCTATGAGACCGAGACAAAACAGTAAAGATATGGTTAATTTTGACTTAACAGAGGAATTCAAAAAATATGATCTTGAATACCACATGACTGACTGTACTGAAACACACTTTTGTGCAGCAGCCAGTTCTGAAATTAAATCCTGAACTTCGTGCCACACCAAAACTGCATTCAAGCTCTTTGAATATTATGTTGGGTCTTTGTCCCTTGCCTTTATTTTGTGTTGTCTTGAGATACAAAAAAAATCAACAGTATACTGCTATCACTGTTGTAATCATTATCTGTCTTAAAAAAACCTTTAAGCTTTTATATCTTATCGAGATACGGAAAAGAGTTCTGAGTGGTTATTCAGCTTTGAAAAAACAGCTTTCAGCTAAAATGTGTCATAAATGTATGCACTTGTTTTATTTATCGTAATTTATCCTGTCTTCACACTGTATTTATTATGTATCCTTGCAGTCCCTGGAGGATAGTGGATGACTGTGGAGGTGCTTTCACCATGGGAGCGATTGGAGGAGGGATTTTCCAGGCAGTCAAGGGCTTTCGTAACGCCCCTGCAGTAAGTGCACCAGAGTTGTTTGCCTCTAGGATCTCATCAGGTTTTCATAAAATATAACAAAGCTTGAATTTTTCAGGGTGTTGGACACAGACTAAGGGGTAGCGCAAACGCAGTGAGGATAAGAGCTCCACAGATTGGAGGTGAGAAGCTCCTCATTTTAATATGATTATACCACATTTCTAAGTTTGAGAATATGTTTGTGAAGATTCTCAGTCATGCAGGTCATAGTATCCAAGGCGTGTGGTTTTTCCTTCTGTCGACTAGACTGGAAATTTGGTTTGAAGATGTTTCGCTACCCATCCAGGAAGCTTCTTCAGTTCTAAATAAACTCATGCAGGCAAACAGAATTTATACTCTATGGTTCCTTTCCTTCTAAGAGGCGCAGTTTCACCTAGGCCAAGGTTGTTACGGAGTCATTAGGGTCTCTGTCCCTGAACAATGCAGGGGTGTAGGGGGAGGGTTGTTGACAGTTTCACTCTGTGGACAGAGAGGGGGGTGTTAGTGGCCCGGGAATTTTGCTGCAGTTTGGCTGGGTAAAGATTCCAGCACAGAGTGGTAAATGGGTGAAAATGCTATCGTAGGCCTCCCCCTCTATTCAGAAAGGGTTGTTCCTTAGTCACAAAAATGGCTTCATTCACTCCACGTTCAAACCACTGGTCTTCCCTGGCCAAGATCTGAACATTGTTGTCCTCAAAGGAGTGTTTCTTGTCTTTGAGATGCAGGTAGACTCCAGAGTCCTGTCCTGAGGCTATGGCTCTCCTGTGTTGGGCCACATAACTAGAGGTCGACCGATTATCGGCGCCGATATTTGGAATTTTGACATATATCGGTATCTGTGTTTTTTTTTATCTGAATGGGCCGATATCAAGAAATCAATAAAAACTGGGGTTATTTCACCTCAGCCGCCCCTCTCCCTCTCTCCTGCCGCTTCTGTCTCCAGCACTGTTCCGCCCATGGCACCATCTGATAGGTTAAAACAAGCCGCAGTAGGTGTAAGCCATGTGTGTGTCTTCACACACACAGGGCAGAGAGGTAGCATTTTCTTGTGTGGACAAACTCAGGAGAGTGCCAAAGCTAAACCACATGCCTTGGAAAGTTTGAGAATAGTATTCCCTCTGTATACTAAGGTACATGTAATTGTGAATATCCTGTGATCCTCAAGACAGAGGTGTTAAAGGATCACAATTTCTTTATCCACATCCTCCATTCATCCACATTTCCTGACACATATTGGTCTGTTTTCGATGGTGGTTTCAGGGAGCTTTGCCATGTGGGGGGGCCTCTTCTCTACAATCGACTGCGGTTTGGTTCGGCTCAGAGGCAAAGAGGATCCTTGGAACTCTATCACAAGTGGTGCTTTGACTGGAGCCATTCTGGCCGCACGCAGTAAGCTCAGGCTCAGATCTTTGCACTGATTTTACCAAAAAAAATAGGAGGTCATAAATATGAGATTCACTAACATTTTTTTTTGGTTGGTTGGCTTTCTCCAGGTGGGCCTTTGACTATGGTGGGTTCTGCCATGATGGGGGGAATTTTGCTGGCTCTAATCGAGGGTTTTGGGATCCTCTTAACCAGATACACAGCACAGCAGTTTCAGAACCGTGAGTGAGGTTGATTTCATTTGTAAATCATGGATATTGTAACTAGAACAAAATAATTGTTATTCAGAGTCCTTGTGCAGTGTTAATGCACGCCAAGTTTTTGCTGAATTTGTGTTTTTGCCGCAATAACTATAATTTGCAACTGGAAATTTTAGGTAATAAAAAATGCACTTTATAGGCATAGGGCATTTAAAGTTAGTAGTAATAAATATTGTTGTCAGTCCTGTATGAAAATAAAATGGGATGTGGGAATAAAGCACCAGTAGTATCACTCCAGAAAGGTTGCCTCATATCATACCTTATCTCTAAGCCACCAGGACCACATTGTCTCTTGTTTTTAAATCAAGGTCAATGTGACTTTATTTGTACCCATAGGTAGAGCTGTTCTGCAGTAATAGGAGAAGGCATCGACACAGTATGTGGAAGAAAAAAACTTGGCTCTTACGGGTGTCAAAGTCAGATTTTTATGTGCAATAGTATGAGGTGCGGCTATTAAAAAACGGGGCTAATTCTGTAACACAATTTTATTGAATCGATCAAAGCAGTGCAGTAGTTCTTCTTTACACAGTTGACTCAGAATGACTGTTGTTCCTTTCTTAACTTCTGACACAAACTCAAAACATTATTTGATCTTAGAAAAAAAGGAAAAAGTCACTTGGTGCTTGAATAGGGAGGCTGATCAAGCACTGTGATTTGTTTTTGCTAAGAGTGCAATGTGAGCTGGTGAGTTGTCTTGATGAAGAATGAAACCATTTTCCTACAATTTTCACATTTTGACTGATTTGTTCATTCTAAATGTGAAACATTTGAACATTTTCAGAAGTTTTTGGTGTACACGGGGGTCCCTAATGCTGATCATCTTGGACATCCTCTCTGCCTTCGCTAAATCTTTTGTGACATGTAGTGTTCCACGTACACCTAAGTTAAATGACAAAAAGATTTGGCTGCTGTTTTTCTTCAATTTCACCAAAAATTTCAACTTAATGTTTTGCTCATCTTTTAAGCTAATCATTTTCTGATGCCTCAGCAAATACACGTGTACTTCAATCAGTAGCTAGCAGTAAACGCAAGACGTCACTTATTGGAAACTTATAGCAGTTGTGTGGATACCCAACATCATATATATTATCTGCTACTCTGCAAAAAGTATGTGTAAATATGCAAAGAAGTGTATGAGGGGTACATTTTTTTTTATCTCACTGCTAAAGAAACATTATCTGTCCTTTTTTCTCCAGCTGTTCCATTTGCAGACGACCCTAGTCAATTACCTCCAAAGGATGGAAATGAAAAGTTTCAATAGAAAGCAGCAAGAACTGAGCCTGGCTGGGCATATAATGAGCCAGGACACCAAGACACGACACCAGGTGACTGGGATGTGGGGTCGCTGCTCCCCACAGGGCTGTCAATTAGTCGCACTATGTGCTTATACCTCAGGGCAAATTATCTTCAGTTTTAGTTATTTATGAGTGAATGTTTGTATGTGAACAGGGATACTTCAGACAAGTCTCATCTTTGCACAACAGAATAAAATGAGTGTTCAGCATGAATGGTTTTTATTAAGGTTCCTTTTGGGCTAAATGTGCAATGCAGAATAAAACCAGCTTTAATACAAAATGAAAGCAGCATCTAAATCTTACATTTTTAAACATTTCAAATTTGTTTGCAGAGATTGAAGTACAGTATACCGTGATGTAATGGCTGCAGGGGAGTAGATTTGCATATGGACAGTTTAGATATGTACCTACCACGGGTACATCATAATTCTGTCCTTCCATTATTTTGTAAAGACAGAATTTTCTCCAGTATTTGACCCAGCTTGTTCTCATCATCTTTTAGATAAAGTACCAAAGAGGGCCGTGCAGGTATTTGCAGTACTGGAGTTACACTGGCATTTCAGTCAGTATAATTACTAGTTCCCTCTTGTGTGCATGCCGCACAACCCACATAAACATTGTCACCATGTCAAGTTAAATAAACAAATTGAAGGAGCTTTGAATTTAAATCCTGTTTGTTATCTAATACCATCAGGCTTCCTATTGTGGGGAATAGTGTCACCCTGTTAACTAGCCTTAACTAGTAAGTTAACTCTGATTTCTGTGGTGTGTGGGCTACTAGTCAGGTTTCCAGCAGCAGTAAATATCAAGTAATAACTTGAATTTCAGACTGCAAATCCCATGATATATGTCACCTTTAATGGATTTTTTTATATGTGGGAAACACAGCGGAAAGGAGAGGTAGAGCAGGCTGTTGAGGAAACAGATGGATCATCAGGGTTTCAGGTGAGCGCCTCATTAAGAATTATAGTTTATAAATAATTGAATTTTTTATCCATCTCCTGCAGCTTGTCCAGGTCATGGAGAATTATAGAGGCATTAAAATTCATGTTTAACCTCAACAAGCTGGCTTTAAAAGATCAGATTTACTCAAACATGTCCTCAAAATTAATAATCAAAATGAACCATATATTTCTAATCTTATTTGGAGTTGGGTGTTTTGCACTATAGCTGTTGAGTCCAAACCTTGTCCTCTGAGTTAGGAGGGAGTAATACGTATACACATTATGCTATGCATGAAGACTTTTTATTTCTGTCTGAATCTGTGGTGTAGGCTTTAAGTGTGTCAGCTGTGATAATCAATGCAGAGAAATATGTACATTATCTACTTATGCATGTGTTCAAGGTAAGTCTAGAGTCAGCAAAATGTCATTTCCTTGTTTGTTTACAGTTTGTCTTCATCAGATATTGCCGCCACTGGCAGCTTTTGTGATTCTGAAGCTATGTTTAATAGGTGTTATGGCACACGGTGAAATGAATGTGCACTAATAGTTTTCTCTCTGCACTGCTGTAGATGAGTCTCTGGAAAAAATGACTGCAGCTATTGTGATATTCATCTCAGTTTGTTGCTCACAGTTCATTAAGCAAGATATTATGTACCCGTCACCATGTTGATTACTGCAAAATCCATCAGGCAACCAAGCACTTTTTAAACTCAATCTGCCTGCTTTTTAAATGTGGTAACGTTTACCACAGAGATGACTGAGCAGCAAAACCCTGTTTGACTGTGTAGAGTGTTGATTTTGTAAATTGTCTTAATTTATTTATGGTGAAAAAATTAATTATGTTAATAAAGGCATCAAATGCTGTTTATGACTGAAGATGGTTTCTTTGTTTTGTCATAAACCAAAGAAAAACAACAAAAGACAGGTTTATTTGAACATGGGAGTGCATTTTTACTTGGGCATTTCTTGATCCTCCTGGAAATTTTGAACATCAAATAATTTATTGTGCTGTGGTAAATTATTAATGCACAGGTGCATGTTTTTGTGATGGGAATTACTTTACCCCGAACAGAAGAGAGACAAGCATGAGGTGAGACGTGAAAATATGATAAAAATAGCGCTTTAATCTTGCAAGATGAGAGCAGTCACACATTCAACTATCAAAACAGTGGCATCGGAGTGCTGTAAAATGAGACAAAGAAGCACAGTCTTTATGAACAAGAAAGGACAATTTCTGCCCATGTAGCTGGATATAAAGTCTTATCTGTAGCTTAGTTTCAGGGAGGACTTAAAGGTCGTGAGGCCAGAACACTCGGCTTTGCAGGAATACAGAGTACACATACCAATATGTGTATTTACATTAAATCAAAACTTACTAAAATGAAACTTTAACGTCTACACAATATCTGAATGCAACATTATACCATCAAACATTATGAATTTCTTTTACAGTTTTCTGCTGAGGTTTATGAAGGTAAGAAAACAAATATACAGAAAATATGCAAAATTTAAATCTAAAATTTACTTATGCACATTTCCGCAGATGTATGCATGTACAGTATAAGATAATATGTGTAAGAATGAAGACACCTGGAACATATAATTCATAACATAAGCAGAATAATATGTAATTATATAAACATACAGTTAAAACTGATAAGATGTGCAAGAATGAAGAGTGAACATATTTTGTTCACTCTGATTTAATGTTGATTTCAACATAAGCACTAAAACATAAGATCTCAGCTTGAACTGTAAATATAACGTTTTATGTAGTTTTAAAATGTATGAGATGAGATGTGTAAGAATGAAGATGACAACATGACATCTAAAGGTAACAGTTTACACTAGGTCACGTATTAGCCTTTAATTCACTGCTTATTTTCATTTGTGTTTGTACGGGATCAGCTTTTCATGAGGGTTGGGTTTAAGGTTATTAACTATTAACCACCGCTCCCCCCAGGGGATGGGTCAAAATGCGGAGAAGAAATTTCTCCAGTGTGGGATAAATAAAGTCTACAAATAAAAATAAACAAAAATAATTAATTACTTATTGAAATGTGGATTTGGGCAAAGATGAGGTGCACCCTGGATGAGTCTCCATCACAGTGCTGACATACAGCAGCAGACAAGTACAGTATTCATACCAGTGGGCGATTTAGAATGACAATTAACCATGTGCATGTTCTTGGATGGTTTTTTATATACTGTATATGGATGTATTGAGTCTGGGGTCTACCACACCAGACAGCACAGACAGGATCCCAGATGCAGACTGTGCAGAGATGCCCCTGACATCATCCATTCAGGAACATCTGTGCTGAGTACGGGCTGCAGGTCCCAAGGTCAAAGTGAGAAACACCTCTAAAGGTGGTTGACAATGACAGAGCTACGATCCTAGGGGGTTCCAGATACAGACTGACAAACAGGTGAGGGCAAACCAACTGGGCATAGAGGTGATGAACAAACAGAAAAAGGCAGTAGTGATAAATGTGGCAGCAACGTCAGAAAGAAGGAAGCTGAGAAATACCAAGGACTTAAGGAGGAGCTTTAAAAAAATGTGGAAAGTGAAGGTAACAGTGGCCCCAGTGGTCATAAGAAACCCCTGGTGCAGTAACACCCAAACTGAAGAGTGGCTCCAACTGATTGCAGGAACAACATGTGAGATGTGGTCCAGAACAGTGCAGTCCTAAACAGCTTGGATACTGCACAGAACACTGAAGCTCCTCGGCGTCTGGTGGGGGACTTGAGCTTGGATGAATATGAGTGAACCTCCCCCACTGAAGGCCGACAGGGGTTTTATGTATAATTCTGCCGGCTCATGGAGGTGGGACTCAGGCACTTTAACTTGACTATATGATCCATTACGACCTGCGATGTCACAAATCACAAACATTCAAAATAGTTTGTTTTTCCTGTTCATCTTGCTGTGGAATGTAAGTACTAAGGAAGTTCATATTTTATAGTTTTCACTTTACATTTCAGACTGTGTAAAATCCTCTGAACCCCAAAAAGATGCAGTCTTTAGTGTAGCTACATTAAAGCCATCAAATTTCACTGCCCCTTACACAAATCCTGCTCATCCCCCTGAACACTACACCAGTGAACACTCCTGATCATAGTGTGTGCAGATTTACTGTTGAGTAGCGCCCCCTGCTGCTTTTTTCTAGAACTTCTACCTGCTTTCATCCAAGCTGAATAGGGTTTGTGTAACTTTACGCACAGAACTCCTCTGCCTTCTCATCCTGACGTGACGTCTTAACACGCCGCACCTCGGCTTAATAGTCATAACTGTGCATTAAAATCTTGCAGAGCCGCTGTGTTTCTCCTCCGTTTCCCTTCAGCCTCCCCTTGAAAGCTTTCCCCGTCATCCTTTAAAACGGCTCAGCGCGTCTAATCCCGACGCCTGACCACCGCCGGTATGGAGACCGGGTTGGTTTAATATACACCTGCACAGATAAAGACAAAACTTTTTGACGAAATTATCATAAAGTGTGTTTAATTGGATTTTTAGGCTCCACGCAGACGGGGAGCAGGATGACCCGGAGCCGCACCGGTGTGCGCCGTGCGGGTCTGAAATGACAGGCTGCACATGGGCACCTGTTTTATCCCCAGAAAGTTTTTTTTTTTTTTGGGCGATCATTTTTTATTTATCTGTGATCCAGAACGAATCGCAGATCCCTTCTCAAGTTGATGGTGGGATTTCTGAATTAATTTCGTGGTGTTAAACTGCGGATATGGACGCGGCCAAAAAAGGTATGTAGCAACTCATGCAAAACGCGCAGGGAATAATGAAGGCTGTAGGTTCTGATTGACATTTTTATTCTGGATTTTCCTGCAAAGTTTGAGCATCGAACACATCATTTCTGTGTTATCAGTTTAGGTCCTTTCTGCATAAGGAACATAAACTTAAAATAAGCAACAAAATGAACAACAGGCTGCACGATTAACACAATAAGCAACCAAATCGAACAAAAAGAACAAAAAAATCAAGGAGCTGATCAAAAATGAACACAATAAGCAACTAAATGAACAACAAGGAACAACATAAAAACAAAATGACCACATGAAATTAAGGAACTAAAGGAATGAACTAAATTATCCAAAATTAAATACAAATGGATTTATTTCTGGAGGAAGGTTTTTGTTCCAAACCCATAGATATAATTTAAATTTACAAACTGAGGGTAACAACTCCCTGTACCAATAGGAGCGTTGCATGTGAAGTTCTGTATGTGACAAAAATGATAGAAAGCTGTACAGTTATACTAATGTGAGTCTTCTGAAATTTTACATGAAGATCCAGTAAAGGTTTTCAAGAGTTACAACAACAATAGTCCAGGTTGTTTCAACTTTTATTTGCCATCATCTTTGGGCAACTTTATAATTTTCACACGGGTGAACAAATAAAAACACCCTCAGGCTTACTATGTGCTGTGCTGGTTCTCATCAACAGGTGTTCATGGGTCGACTTGGGGATAGTGCTGGGCTAAGTGCCACACTGCTCTAATAAAGAACTAGGTCACATCTGGTCTGATAATATGAGGCCTTCAGGACAGAATACCTGTCTGCTCCTAAAGCCACATGGCCAATCTTTCCCTCGCATTAGATAATCAAACATAGGTCTTAATGGTGCTTAATATTCCACATAATAGCGTTACATAACACAGAAACACTTTCATGCTCAGCCTGCGCACAAGCCTTCGCAGCTACTGTATAAGCATTTAGTATCCAAAATGACACACACTGGTGATTGTAGTAAAGAGTTCCTACAACAAATGATCTCACTCAGTAGAAATATAAGGGAGTTGTTATGTAATACATGCATGCATTTGTAAATTCAGATACAGTACATTATCCTTTAAAGAGACATATCATACTCATGTTTAATAAATCAACATAAGTTTTTTTTTTGCCCTAAAGAGTGTATGTTTGTGCTCAAAATACCACACAAATCATTATTGTACCATGTGTGCCACCTCCACATTTTCAGCCATGTCCCTGGCAGGCTGTTTCAGTGTCTGTTGGTGTAAATGTAAACGAGTGACTGCTGAACACATGCCACGGATACCATCATGTAGGGTCCAGGATGATCCCAGTGGTTCTGATGGTTCTAGTTGTCCTGGAGGACTGAAAGAGGGCAGTGACTTTGTGATGTCACAAAAACACAGATATCAAAATGAAAGTTAAATGAAAAGTGGCTGACTGTGTCTCCATAGTGATAACAAAACCTCAGTTTTCACTATGTGTATCATAACATCACTTTGGTTCTCTTCATGCTTCTCTAGCCGAACCGCCTCCTGCGGGCGATGGAGGGAAATCAGACACCCTTGGGTCCACTGGCTCGTCCAGGAAAAGAGGAGGGGGGGCCAAGAAGGCAATGCAGGCGAACAAGTCTGCCCTCAGAGCCCCCCGAGCCCTCTGCTGCCTCACCCTCAGCAACCCCATCCGCATGGCAGCGCTGGCCCTGGTGGAGTGGAAATATCCTTCACAGAGTGAATTAGCTTGTGTTGCCACAAAAGTGACAGAGAAAAGTAAGGTGACTATAAACATTTATTACAGGAAACAAGTTAGTCAAGTTGCACATTGATTAAGTTTTCCTCTGTACAAAGGTACTGCTTAACAGTCTCAATCATAAGTGATGCATTTGCATAATTGTTGAACCCAACGCCTTGAACTCGAATCAACTTTGAAAAAATTAATTGAAAACTTTTCCAGCAGATCAGAGCAGGCTTACAGCTTCTCACCTTCACATCGGGTGTCAACTCCCAGACTACTTTCTAATAGTCTTCCACCATCTTCTGTGCAGCATTGTGACCACAGGCCAGTTGTGCAGTGAGCTCAGCAGTTCACCCATTTAATGACAATTTATGGAAAACAGATTGTGAATCAGTATAGAGAAGAGGTACTGTACTTCAACATGTTTAATTCAAATAACCTGTGTCACTTAATAAAAGACTTATGTCCACTTTTGCATTACTTCTGGTATAAACCTCATGTGATGCTGCTGCTGTGATGCAGATGTTTTTAAGATGCATTCATGGTTTTTCTCTTAACTGTAATCCTCATGCCCTTTGACATCTTCATTCTTCTTGCCATTTTTGCAAACTGCGTTGCCATGGGAGTCACTAAACCATACCCAGATGATGACTCTAACGCCACCAATCACAAACTGGTAAGTTTCAACTGGAGAGAAATGGATTTAAGAAAACATCCTTGTAACTGAATACACGTATAAGATTTTATATATTAATATATTTACAGTATTTTACTCTATAAATCTAAAAAGATAACCAGAATGAGGAATGTAACATTAAAGCAAAGCAAAGATAAGCACTAATCAACAACATAATGCACAAAATGAACAAATGAAAGAAAAAAAGGCACAAAATGAGCAAAATAATCTATAAAATGAACAAAAAAGTTAAAAAAAAGCAAAATCTATAAAATAAGCAAAAGTAACAAAATTAATAAAATAGTCTGCAAAATGACTAAAATAATTATAAAATGGAAAAAAGGCAAAAATGATAAAATATCTGTAAAATGAGCCAAAAATGAACAAAATTGTCTACAAAACAAACAGAATAATGTATAAAATGAACAAATAGAAACAAAAATAAGTAAAATATTCTATTAAACAAAATAAAATACAAAAATGAATGAAAATGAATGAATCAATTAACAAAATGATATGAATGAAAATAAACAAAATAATCAGCAAATTGTTGTAGACATGGCTCCACAACCCATTTCGGGTCCAGATCCATAGTTTGGGAGAGGCAGACGTTAGTGACTCTACCTTTATATTTGACTTGGTTTTAATGTTAAATATAATTCAAACAAGGATCAGTCAAAATAACGGGGACAAAAACACTCACGCACTTCTGTTATTTCAAAAGGAAGGAAGTCAAAAGGATTTTTGCTGACTGTAGAAACAAGTAGTGGGAAGATGACAGCGTCCCGTAGAGGGTAATAGTATGAGACATAAAAAGTTGAGGAGTGACCTCTGTTAGTTGAACCAATCAGGGATCATGTGGTACTTAAACCTCAGCCATCTGCCACCTCCTCTCTCTCTGATTCTCTCTTTAATTGTTATGTATGAAAACACCACAAACACACTGAAGACCATGCTTTTCCCAGCTCACACACAAATGGACATTGATTAAATATGAATGAATATGGTTCAACAGCAAATACCTGTATGATTAACAATGTGCTTATTTGTTGATCAGCTAGCCATCCTGAGGTCAAATACATAACATTTTACACATTATTTACTATTGCCTCTGTACGTTAAATATACACCAATATTAATATAGAACAATATATTCGGTATAAAATGTCAGTGTAAAATCTATATAAATATAATAAAACCATACATCTCAAGGGAAAAAGCTTGTGCACACAAAACAAATGCAAACTTATTTTCAATAAAACTGATTTGAAGAGGTAAATTATTCCAGTTTATTCTTGCTCTGTAAAATCCTGTATTTCCAACAAATTAATTTACAGGCAAGGTAGTGCGATATGACCGGTACCTGCAAATCTGGTGTTTCATGTGTGTTATTAGAATAAACAATTTGATTAAATAAAAATGTCTTGGAGGAAAACAAAATGGCCATGCTGGTAGAAATCCCCGGTAGAATGACGAGCCAACAGAGGTGTGAGTGCAGCATTCTGGGGCTAGTTCTAATAGAGCAACCTAAAACCAGGCCTACAGCCTTATTTTGTGCAACCTGTATCTTTCAGATGTTTGTTTTAGATTCAGAAGATCACACTGCTGAGCAATAATGCAGGAGGCACAATATCCGCAATTTAGAGATCAGTTCTTTGTAACGTCAATACCCTGACTAATTTTACCGACAACTGTATTAATGCTCTATGTCCTGTTTATAATAGGTGACTGTCAGAGACTAGACCCAACATATACTCACCACTAAAACGGTCAATCGCTACTCTTAATTCATTGTCACGGTGATTTTAAATGATTTTAGTTAAAGTGGCAGGAAACACACCCCCACACTGCAGGAGAGATGGTCAGTAGATCCTTTTATTGGATTTCACAAAGGAGGTAATCTGACAGCTTAATACGCACCTCCTTACAGTGACTTACTATCGGTCAATTACCCACTTTTTGCATCAGCATTTTTAAAGTATTGCTGATTTCGTGGCCACCGGTCATCTCATTCTCATATTAATTGAAGTGCAGTGTTTCTGTGCTCATGTGTCAGCCGGAAGTGAAATCAGCAATAAGAAGCATTAAGCTGAAGGTTACTGAAAAGGCATCCGATGACGGGCTTAAGTAAGTGTTAGGCAGGGGGTTAAGAGGTTAGAAAGTCACTAGCTCAGCCTCTACTGATCACAAATGTGAGGTTTTCACTGAACCAAGAGAATATAATGAATATAATGCCACTTATTCCTCTCTTTGGAGGCAGTGACAATAAGTAGGTATTTTCTTCACTAACTGTATATTTTTACTTTCCCTCAATAAACGTTATGCTTATGTCCTATTTTCTTTTGTTCCCAGGAACAAGTGGAGTACATTTTTCTTGTCATCTTCACCATTGAGACCTTTACAAAAATTCTGGCTTACGGATTAGTCATGCACCCCAGCGCCTACATACGCAGCGGATGGAACTTGCTTGATTTTATTATCGTCATTGTTGGGTATATTTAGTGCCGCTTGCAGTCACGATGCATGCATCAGTAGGTCTTCTGTCACTTGTAAGAAAACGTGGCATCTGTTGTGTGTGTCCGCACAGGTTGTTCAGTGTGATCGCAGAGGGAATGACAGACCATAAACCAGGAGAGGCTCATCACGCTGCAGGAAAACCTGGAGGCCTGGATGTCAAAGCTCTCAGAGCGTTCAGGGTGTTAAGACCACTTCGGCTTGTGTCTGGAGTGCCAAGTGTGTTTACCATCTATCACTGTCATGAAGTCTACATGTGCACTAATGTTCCCTTTTTCCCAAAAAGGAAAAAAAACCCCTCTTCCTGCTTACTTAGCCAATGAATATGAATCGATGGATGGATAGATAAGATACTTTATCGATCCCAGAGGGGAAATTCACAGTTTCTAGGAGTATCATACAGTTTAAAAAAGGGATACATAATAGAGAGGGCATGCAGAAATTTTACAGATATTTACAGATATTTACTGAGTAAAACATAATATTGCAGTAGTGATACAGTACAGCTGTGATACACTGCAGTAGTGATACCCATAAAAGGCACATTAGTCATAAATAAAAGTGCAGAGCCAGGCACACCACTGGATGTATAGGTGTGTGAGACTTATTGTAAGGTGCATTGGGGGAAAGGTTTAGTGCAAGTGGAATGTCCCACTAATATTTCTGTTCATATCCTACTTCTACAAAGAGGGTTTTCTTTTCAGAGTTTTTCAATGGTGGCAGATCTTTCACTGGGAGAAATGAACATTACTTCACTTGAGGGCCACGATTAATGCTGAACTCATGATGATTTAATGCATGATTTATCATTAATTCATGATGATCATCATGAACTAATGATGAATTCACTGTGGCATTGTCTGACTATTGTCAGAATATAAATTTGTAGTTATTTCATGGAAATTGAATTTTAATGGAAATGCTCATTCCAGATGGATGCAGTGAGATCAGTCTCACTGTAACATTCTACATCTTCTAATATTTAAAATCTATGAATCCTTTTTAGACTGAATCTGGTCATCAGACTCAAACATGTACTGTCCCCACACTCAGAAAACTCACACCACAGCTTACTTTGTACTGATTTTGTTCAGGACGCAAGTCAGTCAGATAAAAGTGTAAGATAGCTTCAGTAATAAAGTCCTCATATGTCACATAGTTTGTGGTAAACCTGTGGTGTGTGTTCTGACTAGTGTGTTGTTAAACAACAACAACAACTCAGTTTTGGGAATAATTACAAACTGAGGGACTGAAATATTTTATTAAAATAGAGTAATGAACAATTGAAAAATAGTTGCAAATAAATTTGACTCATTCACTGTTTCAGCATTAATCAGGGTATGAACAGCTGCATGTAAATAGGAACGCTACAGAGGGATCCATTTTCATTAGCCATGATACTGTACATAGTTTATCAGGAATTTTTTTGGAAAGAGGGAAAAATTAAATATTGTATGCATGGAAATAGTTGTGGTTTGTCCCGTATGAATAAAATGTGTGTGTTTGCATCATCAGGTTTACAGATTGTGTTGAACTCCATCATGAAAGCCATGGTCCCGCTTCTCCACATTGGTATGCTGGTCATGTTTGTCATCATCATCTACGCTATCATTGGACTGGAGCTTTTTATTGGCAGGATGCACAAGACGTGCTACTCCACCTCCACAGGTGTCTGCTTTCACGCTGAACTGACACTGTGTACACTCTCCATATTTGATGTAAAATGTTTGTTTGCTAAAGTGCGGGCCTGTCCATCTGCTGCTTATTTAGGTCTCATGGTAGAGGATGATCCAACTCCATGTGCTTTTGCTGGGACCGGACGCTTCTGTGTTGGCAATGGGACTGAGTGCAGGGGCAAGTGGGAGGGCCCTAACGGTGGCATCACAAACTTTGACAATGTTTTCTTTGCCATGCTGACTGTTTTTCAGTGCATCACCATGGAGGGCTGGACTGATGTGCTCTACTGGGTATCCACGCAGATTCCTGAACTCATCGCACTCAGTTTCCTTCTATGCGGCTCCTGATTGAGTGTGTTTATTTCACTTTCTCTGGTTTCTCTGCAGATGAATGATGCCATTGGCTATGACATACCATGGATTTATTTCGTGTCTCTGGTCATCTTTGGCTCGTTCTTCATTATAAATCTTGTGCTGGGTGTGTTGAGTGGGTGGGTATTTTCTGGCCTTGGATTGTTTTCTCATTTATTATGTTACACGCCAAGAACCACAAATTAAACACTCTTCTATAGCATCATATACACTATATGTACAAAAGTATTGGGACACCTAACTACAGCAAGTTGGATATCTCTAGAAAATAACATTATATAACATTAACATTATATAACATTAACGATATTGGATATATATGTCCCCTTTTGTGGGATCAATGAAGTCTATCTATCTATCTATCTATCTATCTATCTATCTATCTATCTATCTATCTATCTATCTATCTATCTATC
>JAQQAE010000122.1:0-42256 GCA_029823295.1 Pseudamia nigra | reverse complement strand
GCAGAAGTGACGCAGGCGTCGTTGTCTGCATAATTCATCGCTGTTAGAATCAATTTTTAAAATAATTTTAAATATTTTTTTCCGTCGTTGTCCGAATTTTACGTTGGTAGAAGCGGTCGTTATCTGAGGTCCCACTGTAGTTTTAAAAGCCTGTGGCACATAGCCTAATGACAGAGACTGGTTTATCAGATTCAGTATAGTGTATTTTCTGGGTTATACATCACGGTTTTTTGCATAGTCTGGCTAGGGAAACAACAAATACAACAGGGCGATGTATATGCAAAATATTTCAAGTGTTCATTGTTTGTCACACTGGCAGCCGTTAGAGGTCACTCTAGGCTTGTGTACCTGCATCTGCCGCATCTGTATTACTGACAATTTAAAATGTAGGCATTACCGGTAACAACCATACCTGCCATTAGTTTAACATCAAACGTGTCGGCGCCAACAGATTTGCGCGTCACTTACCCAGTGAGGCGGGAAGGCGAGCCCCGAACTCTCGCTTCTGGTGTTAAGCGAGTGGCTGCCCAGCCACCCGCAACCCGCTTCGGGGGCAGTGGCAGGTGGGGAGTTTGACTGCAGCGCTGCACATGTCAAATGGTAACACAGGTGTCCTAAGGCGAGCTCAGGGAGGACAGAAATCTCCCACGGAGCAAAAGGACAAAAGCTCACTTGATCTTGATTTTCAGTATGAATACAAACCATGACATCAGGGCCTCCGCTGTCATATTACATTATATTACGTTAACATACGATACACCTATTCAGCCTGTCGTTCTCTATTCTATTATTACTATAATTTGCCTTTCAAGATGAAATGTCTGTTCTTGGTGTCGGATCTTGTTAAATAAATTTCCCCAAACAAATGTGACCTGTTCTCCAGAGCGACTTATACATGTTTTTTTCTTCTTCATTTTGCATTTTTTGGCTCGTGCGACTAACATTCCGGAGCAACATATAACCCAGAAAGTACGGTAGTATTGTCAATTAAGGGAAAGACATCTTTAAATAATTTAGTTGGGATGGGGTCTAACAGACAAGTGGTGGGTTTTGCTGAGTTGATTATTTTAGTTAGTTCTAACAGGTTAGTACATGAGAAGGAGCCTCAGGGTGCTTTCACGCCTACAGCATTTATTCCGCTTAAAGCGGACCAGAGTCCAGACCTCCTGCAAGTTCAGTGCATTTGGGCTAGTGTGAAAGCGGACCAGTTTGTTTTGGTTCGGACTAAAGAACCGTACGGTTCGGTACGCCTCCATCCAAACTCCAGTGCGGTTCGCTGATGGTGAGAACGCTGACCGGCCCCAATTCAGTCCAGTTGTCTGTAATGTCATACTTTTTGGTCTACGGAGACTTCCGTAGCAAGCTGTGATGTACATTTCAAGAAGCTAGTAAACTTCTTTAAGTCAGTCTTTTTGATACGTTTTCTCTGTATCAAAAAGAAGCACAGTGTTTTCGACCCCAATATAATTTCCATGCTGGAACAACAGCAGTGTTTGTGCTTTTTGCACTAGCAAATTACAATAATAAATCGCCACAAAAACAAGTAAAATAGTACCATTCATTATTCCGAAATAAAGCTAAATCCGATATTTTCGTCTGCTGGATTTTTCCCTCTACAAATGCCGTGCGAGTCATCCCTCACTTACGTCACCCAAAACACAGTATTTTGTAAACAGCGTTGCCACATGAGCCTGCCACTAAAAACTGACTATTCATCCTCTCTGCTTCTTTCAGGCCTCATCTTTTAATTCCTGTCTTTGCTCAAAAGCAGCTTGTAGTCACCTGATGACCTTGGTTAGCATTCCAGTCATACCAGCAGGTGACAGAAGCTCCTACTGACTTGAGATGCTGTAACGTGGTTGGAGAGTCAACTTGAATGAGCAGCCCTAGACACTTGTAGTTTAGCTCGACTCTACAGGTTATACCACTCCAACTTCTGATAAGTGGAGACGTCCTCCTAGCAACTCTGTTTTTGTCTTCTTTAACAAAAAAAAAAAAAAAAAATGACAGCAGCGTCAACATAATTTTGTCTGGATGATGAAATGATGTTGGATTTACTTGGACTTTATGAAAGAAGAGATTTTCACGACATTTACTTATTATTGCTTTTTCAGGCAGTTCTCCCGAGGAGGGCTGACCCTACTGAGCTGAATATATTGAAGTATACTTATTTTGGATTTTTCTATCTCTGTTTGCATCCTTGCAATGCCTATATTTACATGCTCAAAATATTCTCTTTTTCCCCTTATTCTGAAAAAGATCAAATTCATAACAAGGGGTCTATATAGCCAATGAAAATAAATATTCCACATATATTACAGTTTACAACTGTGTACCCTGATTACATTTTTTCGCAGTCTGTCTCTTTTGTCCTCTAACACCTTGAAAATGCCAGGTTGATGCATATATTCACAAATCCTATTGATATTGTATTTCATGATGTTTTGTGGAGTTATTGATTCTAATTTGGAGAATCCGTCTGTACCAGTGAGGATGTTTGTCTTTACTCTGTCTGACTATAAATCTGCCAATTAGAGGTATTTTCCAAATGGATAGTATATATGCCCACAGAATCCTTGTAAAACCTAAATAATACCAGCATTTCCTACATGTATTGTCAACAAATGCTCCATTTGGGAAAAATACTAATACAGACCATCCAAACAGAAAATGCTGCCTAAATGACATCTGTCAAATTAAAAATAATTTGGTATTGAATGTGGCGGAATATTTTTTGCATGTAAAAATACTCAGTGAACATTTTGACTCATTAGATTTGTGTTTTGAAATTTGTAAATTTTGCATGTTTTTTCTTCCTGTACAGTATGCCAGCATCAAGAACAATGATGAGCACTTCATGTCAACGCAGGACTTTGTGAGCCGTTTCATCCATGCCCACACAGACATAAGACTGTCGGATGAGGCAACAAAGCTGCTTGCTGGAGTGGTGGACCAGAAGAAAGATGGGTTAGTTGTTTGTTTGTTTGGAAAGTATTTTGTTTCCCACAATCTAGGATGAGACACTTTGACGTTGAGGCTGAGTGATGTGAATTAAAGCCATAGATATTTAAACAAAATCATAAAATTGACAGATTACCAACAACAGATTCTCACAAGGATTGGCATCATTACAGTTTGAAAATCTCTCTGGCAGAAGTTGCCAGTCTGAGTGGGAATTCTCTATGCCGATGTTCCCTTTAAGCCATGAAATTATCTTTTCTCGTTGATATCAAGCCAACCGCTAAGTAGTAAGCTTATGACAGCTCTCAGTACATGTATTATGTATCCCTTTAATCTTCCGTGGCTACCTTTCTAGTGTTATTTTGCATTTTATAAACAAACCCATGACTGGATCCTTTGGTGTTAAAAAATGCACACAGGATTTTCGTAGTTGAATACTGTATAGCAAAAAGACCGCCAAAGGCCCCTTTCAGATGTTTTCTTCTTTGTAGATCCACCCCCAATTTCACACAACCCCCCTTATCCCCTTCACCCCTGTTTTTTACATTAATATGTATGTATTTAATGATACATAATGATGGGTAATAAAATGTTAGGGTAAGTCAAAAAAGATAAAAAAAAAACATCACCATGGTAACCACCTGGCTTCTACAAAGAGCAAAGTGCACATGGCTGCGTAGTTTCATATTATTACATCTGCCTTAAGGTGTGTGTGAGTGGGTGTGACTGCGTGCACAGGACGGTGAGATGGAGTGGTGGGGGTTTTGGAATTGGAAAAAGAGGGAGCAAGGCACACACACATACACACGAACAACACACATGCACTGTAATTGGCCATGCTATTCAGTAGCACTCCGTTGCATTGTGCGGCTGTGGAGCAGGATAAATGGTGGCCGTGGCATCAGGGTAAACCTATTAGGAACCCATGGCCCTGGCTTTGTATCTAAACCTCATTTTGGTTTTGTGGAGGGGAATGAAATGATGCTGGGGCAAAACAGGAAAAAAGTCATTTTGTTTAATTTCCATCCTCACAAATAATGCTTTCGACACTGGTTTAGATGTGATTCGTGTTTTGTACAGTCGTCGTGGCCTTATGAGTCTCATACATTGTGATGTGTTATTTTCTTCCTGAAGTTTGATAGATAGATAAATTATTCAACTAGACAAAGAGTCAGCGTGATTATTCTGCGGGCTTGTATCTCATGAACACAAAACAGCTATAGAAAGTAGTCATGTGACAACACAAGCCCCGCCAATGTTAGTTGAAAACAGAAACGCATTGTTTTTTAAGCACTCAGACTCATGAAAAGAATAGGTAACAAAAAGAAAAACACTCTTATATTTTTAGCATGTTCAATCACATGCAAATATGTTTGGAACAATGAGTTTTATTTTGTATATGAGGCTAGAATATTTAAAGCTCGTGCTGCTGTTTTTGCCAGGTAGGACTCCATTTCAACAAGATGAGTCAGGGGTAATAGATTTAGCAGGGGGTCGGATGGCAGGCGGTATACTCACTTACTTTTCTGTTGAAGTGTATCTGTGTGTGAGAGATTTTACTTGGATGTCAAGGTGTGTTTGTGTGTATGGGGGATGTAAACAGCAAAAATGCATTTGTCTGCCTCCCCCTCTGCGACTGTGTAAATCAGGGGATATAGTGACAGTTGTAACAATCTGTTATGTGGAAATCACTTTTCTCCCTCTTATTCTCCCTGCTCCCAGTGAGACAGAGACCGATAGATGGATGAAGAGAGAGAAAATAGGAGAGACAGGGCTTCAGAGGGTGGAGATGTCTCAATTTCTAGGAATCAAACATTTTGTGTATGTGCGTGCTAGTGACAACCCCACATACAGAACTAGCAGATGGTTTAAAGAGTTTCCTCTTTCACTTGACTTATTTATGTTCTTGCCTTTTTGCTGTTGACTTTCTTTGCATTCCTTCTTTTTGCACTCAGACATAGTGTAATAAACACAGAGCTGTGACTCTCCACCTTCCCTTTACTCTGTTCCTTCTTTCCTCTGATATTTTGATAGAAGCATCTGCTCAACTGTGAAAAACCCCACTTTCCACATAGACTCATGGAGGTTTTTTAAAAAAAGAAACTTTGTTAAGGGAGCGTGCTGGGAAAATAGTAGTGTGCCAGCTGCTGTGGGCATTCTGGACTGGACTGCTGGGTGTCCACATATACTGGCAGCTTGCACTCACCTGAATGTGTGTGTACTCATGGGTGTGTGTGTGTCTCTGTGGGTGGAAGGCTGTCAGCAACAATGCCAAGATGCCAGGGACAGGGGATTATTGAAACCCCTCTAGGCCCCTCTCGCTCTCTCTACTATCAGCGACGGAGAGCTGCCTTTCTATCAGCTGGACCTAACCAACACCATGCATTTATGTTACTTGTAAACAATGTCTCAGAGCCTGGCTTTTGGTCCAGAGGAGTGAATTTAGATGCCTGCTGAGAATAGACAGACATAAAAGCAGGGTGACTGAGATAAGATAAAAACAAACAAAAATATATGGAATGTAGTGTGTATTTTTTGGTTTTGTTTTGAAGAGACATATTGCAGACAGTTAAAATTGCATTGTATTGGCATCTCTCAAATGCGTCATTCAGCTGTCATCTATAGACGCTAGAATCAAGTCTTTGTTTATGTCTTGTGTGCTACATCTCTGGTCTGATACATTCACATGTCATTGATATGTCTGCGCCTGTTTAAAGACTCAACAAAGCCTTTGGCGTACACTACCAGTCATAAGTTTGGACACGCCTTCTCCATCTGTGGTTTGTCTTTATTTTTATTTTCAAAATTGTACAGTAACATTAAAGACATTCAAACTGTGAAAGAACATGTATGGAATTACAAAGTAAAGATAAATTGAATATGCTTTATATTGTAGATGGTTCAAAGTCGCCACATTTATCTTTGATGACAAATTCTCATCAAATTCACGATTTGGTCACCTGGAATAGTTTTCAAATCACAGTTGAGTTAATTTGTGCCATTTTTTGCCTTCTTAGTGTGTTTTAGACCAGTGATTCTCAACTGGTGGGTCGGGGACCCATTTTCAGTGGGTCGCGGGCCTTCGCCTGGACATAAAAATGTTAAGAAAAAAATCAACTGTGTGTCATCTATTCACATTCCTTAACAGTAGGTGGCGATAATTCCTGAGTCTGTTAGAATGGCTGTTACTGAAATGCTCTGATTATTATATCAGCCTTGTGATTAATGCTTGAATAATTGACTGAATATTTTTAATAAAAGATTGTTTCATGTTCAGTGAGTGGGTGCTCAGCTAAAGCTACACACTTTGAGTCTTTTTGAAGCTACTTCTCAGTAGTTGGACTTTTTTATTTCATGTGCATGAAAGCACTGTTGAGTCTTAAAAAAGGCTGAAGTTACTGAAGTGAAGAGTAAAAGGGAATATTTCCCTCTCTCGCATCACCAGTTGCTGGTCGTTCTAGTTTATCATTAAACTTGTTTTTTGTGTTGGCATTCAGTGATATTCATTCATGTCTCAGGAACAAACTCCATGATCTTTTCATTCAATAAATTTGAGAAGTTGAACATTTTCTTTGACTTTATGTCACAGCTTGTCATAAAGGGTGATGGTGGGTCCCGAAGCCAGACCAGCTGAGAACCACTGCCAAGGATGGGTACTATAACTCTATTAGTGCTACTACAACTCCTGCACAAATCAATATTATGGCAAAAAAAAACAGTTAAGTAAAGACAAAAGACAGTCCTTTATTACTTTAAGAAATAAAGGTCAGTCAGTCTGAAAAGTGTCAAGAACTTTGAATGTGTCCCCAATCGTAATTGCCAAAACCATCAAACACTATGATGAAACTGGCTCTGGTGAGAATAAGTTTACTAGAATTATCAGCCTCAGAAACCAGGGACAGTCCTCATGAGAGCCAGATTCACCTGAGCATTTTGATAATTTTGGTGACCACACTGGGAAGTTATTGAGATTTTTTGCACTTACTGAGCTTCATTCTTTAAAGCAATGATGGACTATTTTCTCTTTACTTAACTGAGTGCTTTGTGTCATGATATGGACTTGTACAGTAGTTGTAGTAGCACTAATACTAGGGCTATTGACTCCATACACATCTGTCGTCTGCACAAGACAAATGATCATAAAAAGAACATTATGAAAGCAAGAAAGTTGACAAATTAATCTTTGATAATACCACTTTGAACAATTAAAAATATGACACATGTTCTGTGTTAACACTTTTTGTTCAATTTGTAATTCCGTACATGTCTTTCACAGTTTAGATGTCTTCTTATTAATGTACAACATTGAAAATAATAAAAAATAAACACTTAAAGCAATGGTGTGTCCAAACTTGTGACTGCAGCATAGTACACTGAAAGGAACTTTGTCTCCCAAGATCATCCCAGGCTGCGTACATGGAGAGGGCAGGCCTGGACACGTGCCATCACAGTTGATGGTTGGGAGATGCTGTTGGTTGATTTGATTATTGAGTGTCTCGCTGGGGTTGGGTCTGCATAGCAAAGACCGATGGCTTCCCCTCTCATGGTAATCATTTTGCAGCCGTCATGGCGCTGCTAATCAACCATCATAAGCTTCATCCCTGGCTACAGAGCTGCGTGTAAATTCTTAGGAGTACGTGGAATGTTTCTGTGTATGTATGTATGCAAGTGTGTGTTATGGAGATGCCCCCTGGATCTTCTTGGACTCCCCGGTCTAAACTGTGGTCCAATCCCTTCATGATCAACAACCCTCTCAGTTTCACTAATATGCTGATTATCCAAGTCTGGGAAAACACAGACAAGACGACCAGCATGCATGTAAATTGATGCGTGTGAAAGGAAAAAAAAGACTTTTTTCCCTCGGTTTCGTCTGGCAATTCTAGTGCTCGCTGAGTCTCAGCATTACAGTCTGTACCTGCTTTAACTCCATTATTAACCTCTCTGAGGTATAATTTCAGAGTGTACTATATATCTGTCACAAAGGAATGATCATTATTCTCGAGTTTGATAATATTCCAACAGCGTGAGCAGCGATGGAATTGGCTTTGTTTTTAGCAGTGGATCCACGGTCTCAGCGGTGCTCTTTTGTGCCCCCTTCCACCTACTTGCCATCAGCAGGGCACTGCTCTTAAGAACTACCAGCTTAGTTAATAAAATAATTAGTCTTTGAAACAACTGATTTCATTTGCTACAGCGGAGCGCTGTATGCTCACTTTCATTCCCTTTACAATTTTCCTCAGTTCTCTGTCACTTTCTGTCCCTTATGCACATTCTTATTCTTTTCTCTAAGTGTTAATGCCATCATGCATACATACATATACAATATATAGTTCCAGTTTTTCTTCAAAGGCAGGTATTAATCTTTTGAAGTGACTGACAGTTTTCCCTTCCATTTCCATCCTTTTTGAGTATCTGTATTAGTAGTAGTTTTGTCTTTTTCATGGGTACTATTTTTATGCGCAATACTGTGTGTCAGTGACAACTCTTGTTCTCCTCTAGTATCTGTATTACGTAGTTTGTGTGCCATGTTCCTCTGTCAGTATGCACATATAAATTAAGTATAATAAAATAGTATATGGGATGCACATCTGCACCCACATACAAAACTGAAAGTCCAAACAAACACCTCTAAATTACATCAGTAACATAATTAATTACAGCAACCAGGGAAATGTAATCGCTGCATACACACACACACACTCAGACACACACACACGCACACACACACACACACACACACCCACACACAGCCATTCTTCCTGCACTCCCCCTCTGGAAATTGAAATAGGTTTAATAGATGGATGCTCGGGGACCACTCATTAGCACTGACCCCTCGTGTAATTATCAGATCCATTTGTGAGATTCGTAATGGACTTGTGGCAACTGTGAACCAGGGCCTAAATAAAGGCTAGGCTGCGTGGTCCAGTTCCCCACAGCAGGAATCTCCCATGGGGCTGCTCTCAGTGGGTTCACACAATAGCAGTGTTGATGTTTATTTGTTTCTTGTTGATTATGCATGTGTGTTACCTCAGAGAGGTGATACTACAGTATTTATGAAAACTCTACCATTGTGGAGAGAAGTAGTCCTTAGATTTTCTTTGCACATTTAGTTTTGTCCTAGATAATCCCATACAATATAAAACACTATGTTTAAGCAGCTTGTCTTACACTGTATATCATATTCTGTTTAGATTAAATGGTCTTGCACTTACTGTATGTAGCGCCTTTCTACCCTACGGCACTCAAAGTGCTTTACACTGCTTTCCATTCACCCAATCACACACACATTCATACACCAGTGACACTCACTGGGAGCAATGTGGGGTTCAGTGTCTTGCTCAAGGACACTTTGGCCTGTGGACGTGAGAAGCTGGGGATTGAACTGCTAACCCTTCGGTTCATGGACAACCCCCGCCACAGCCAACCTCAAGATTAAATATCCCATATCTCAGTAGGTAAAGTTAAATCTGTACCACTTACTGATATAACTTTCTATTCTAATCTATTAAAGTCTTCTGCAAATGTGTTGACAAAATAAAATGTGTCGATTTAATTTTTTTCCTTTGTAACTCTTCCTTTGTAACTCTATCACAAGCTCTGATTGCTAGTTTTCACTACAAAATACCATGATTGGTTGAACTGCAGGTCATTCCCAAGGTGATCTGGGAAAATAATAATGTACTTTTTATGGTCAGTTTTGTGACAAAATTGTCTGAAATATTGGACATTAACTCATGGGGGTGAGGCTAATTTTAGCTTGAATACGATTGGTTGTAATTTATGAAGTTTTAGAATTTAGAATTATACTCGCTCAGAGAGGTGGGACTAATGCACTTTAGCTTAAATATAATTGTTTTGACTTATGATGCCACAAATCACAAAAAAATCTAAATGGCTTGTGTCCCTGAGGCCCATTTTGAGAGGATTTCTCAGAACTGGCAAAACTGGATGTGAGATATGATTTTATCTTATATGTAACCCTGAAAATCCAAAAATGTCAAGTTTTCACAGTATGGTACCTTTAACTAAATTTCCTCAACTGGCTCCCAACTCTCTCCTTGCATTTCTTCTTGTTTGTAGTGGCGCACTAAAACATAAAACTTCATGTTTAATCAAGCTTTTTTTCTGCTTGTATAAAGTTGGCCTTCTATGCAGCAGCTGCCAGCTCAGACTGGGAACACACACTGAGCTTTTTAAAATGTTGTATTTTCTTGCTGTTAAGCGCAATGAGTTTGTGACATTACATATGGTATAACAGACTACTGGATAAAAGACTGCTTGAATTACATGTAGCACAGATTGATAGGTTGTCTAAGTGTGCTGGTTAGCTACTGTGTGGCAGCAGTTACGCTGAAGTTTGTAGTTTCAATGCAGTGTTAAAATAACTAATTATAATTGAATAGTTTATATTATTACTACTGCATCATTTGAGTAGATGAATTAGTATCACTAGCTTATAATGAAACTCAAATCACTGGTATATTGAGTCGTGTTCAGTCTGACGGCATTTTAAAGCCTTTTCAGTCTTACCTATTCTTGTTTTCTATGTCCCTTTCAGGTTGATCTCCTTTCAGGAGTTTGTTTCATTTGAGTCGGTGTTGTGCGCCCCCAATTCCCTCTTTGTGGTAGCCTTCCTGCTGTTTGATAAAGCAGGTGATGGAATGACCACTTTCGGTAAGTAACTGCCTCTGATCAAAAGGTTTAAAGGTAAATTATACAGTTGTGACGTTCATACAGATGCAACTGTTGAACACTGAATTCTCAGGATAATATACCAGTTCTTAAATTATATAGACTTGAAAACGGGTGCAAATTTCCAGTTTCTGTTTCTGTCTCACTATAAATTGGACCTGATTGGTCATCAACTACCCACTAGCAAAAGTGACAACTTAAATAATGACCTGTAACTCGAATGTCGTTATATAATATGATAAAAGTGTATTTTCGAACGATTTACTTCACTGTGAGCTTTTAACATTTAACACAGATTTATTGCCAGTCTTGACATAAAGTATTCTTTTTCAGTCTGCCTAAATAAGTTTTCATACTGTCCTTTTATGTATTGGATCTTCTCACCTCATCTACTTTGTTATGTCTCAATGAACCAAACAAAAATACTGTATGTGGTCCTGTATTTTGCCTGTCAAGAAGATAAGGTTAGGTTTGGAGGTGGGAGGTCTGTGGGAACTAAAAGATGAAGATGTTGGTGGGGGTGGGCTGCCGTGTAATGTGTGTGCATGTTCATGATTGGCACCATTACTCTGATATGTGGAAGCTCCGAGGTGAAAAGGGAAGACATTTGTAGTCATTGCTTATTTCACATTTGCCTAATTGATTTAAACAAGTCTAATGCCAGCCTTCTGTAGGTGTGCAAAGCGTTAGAGCATTAGTCTTGATTTGAAATGCAGTGCACACACATCCCGCTCGCAAACAGGGGAAGAGTAAGTGAATTTCATTTTAATTGTTGCTGTCGACAGGGTGCAAGATCATTGCAGGTGATTATATATGCACATATGTAAATTTTCATATTTAAAAGGATCAATTAGAGTGACGTTGTCTTGGTGGCAATTAAAAGGTCCGCTGTTTTTCTGCGTCTCCCAAAGGTTAATGAATATACCAAAGCCTGGGAGCTATGAGACTCACATACAAGTGGAAAATTGCATGAAAAACATAACACACATCTTGCCATGCACAAACACTGACTACGGTGTCTGCCACTTGCATCAGGCTACTATTTCAACAAATAACTTGTGACTGAGATTAGACTTGTCAAAGTTGCTTTATTGTGATCCATGACAGAATTTACTCTTTTTTCACCCCTTGTTCCCTCTCTTTTTGGCCTGTCATTAGATTAAGTGCCTCAACAAGTCAAATTAAAGAACCTCCTTTCTTTATTACCCATTAAAACCATTAATAGCTGCAGCTTATGTTGCATTAAAGCCCCGTTTGTTTTCCCAAGCAATAAATGTCTGTACTCTGATGTCTTTTTATTTCATTTTTCTGTAAAGCCATTTTTATTTGATAATAACCTGAGTCATTTCTGCTAAGTACAGGCGGCACGGTGCTCTGAATTTTTAGCACTTAAAAAAAAAAAAAATAGAATAATTTGATGGAATGGCAAGTTCATAAAAATTGCAACGTAACACGGCACATGAAATGCAGTTGTACCTCAGCCAGAAAGACACAAATAACGAAAAAAACTCAGACTGAGTGCTGACAGGTCTATAAAAGCTGATAATATGAGCAGCGGGCTCTGCAGCGGCCTCTCCTTTAAAGAGTTAAAGGCTGTATATTTATTGCCTCATTAAAGGGTAAAAAAAACAATGCACAAGCTGTCTTCCTTCAGAGGGTACGGCTGAGCTGAAGTAAACATCACCTCACTCTCTTTCTTTTTCCATCCCTGTCTGTCTTCATAAAAAAAAAATAGTTTCTTTCCTCCTTTTCCTTTCTCCACTCGTTCAGCGCGGCTTGTTTGGTAATAAGAAACAGGTCGCTCTATTGGTTTGTTTTTGTTTCTTCAGTAAGGCTGTAATTTAGGACTCATGTTCAGTGTCTCTCCACTCCACTGGCTGTAGAGGCTTAGAGGGTTCAGGCAGAGGAACATAAGTGAGAAGAAAAGGCTTTCCTTCTGAATACAAAGCCTACGCGAGCTTAAACAACTTCTGCCATGTGTCATTCAAGGCTGATTTGGAGTTGTGGAACTTAAGTCTTAATCAGAGCCGAATTGTGTTTTCGAGATTGACATTGACGTTTTGTCAGAAGCAATCAGACATTTTTTTTCCCCAAAATCAAATAATTACTAGTGTTAACCACAAAATAGGAAACACATGCTATTTGTTAAACCTGACTTATAAGACTTTGTACCCACAGAGGGTTTTATTAGAGCAAACTAAAAAGTATTTTGTAATTGTTTGTTATGAAAACATATCGAAAGAGAAAATGAGCAAGTTTTAATGCTGCTCAAGGCCTTATACGTAGTTAATACGTACATCTCTAGCCTTGAAAGTGGTGTGTAATCTGTATAATCTAAACACATTTGCTATGCTGTAATCGTAACACTTTAAAAATACACACTGTTTTGCTTTAGCCTGGCAGTTCTATGCCTCATTGCCCATTTTTGTTACAGCCTATTTCTTACATAGGTCCATACAGGAAATGCTGTTTCACTGCCACAACGTCAGTGGTTGCATCTTGTTATTAGGCTGTCAAATACACACTTCTTATCATTCAGCTATTATTAAAGCTGCTTTTCTTGTCTTTTTTTGCCTGTTTCTTTTGCAGAGGATGTGAAGCAGGTCTTCAGCCAGGCAACAATTCATCAGCACATCCCCTTTAACTGGGACTGTGAGTTCATACAGCTGCGTTTCGGCTCGGAGAGGGGCAAACAGCTCAACTATGGCGAGTTTACTCAGTTTCTCCTGGTAGGTTTCATGTTTGAGCACCTGCCTCTCTAACTGTCTCCTCTTCTTGTTGTTCACATGCTTTTGTCTCGAACATAAAATTGTGTCTCTTATGTGCTGTTATGTCTCTTTCTTTAATCATCCAATACCTCAGCATGGCCCCACAAATGCACGCACACCGACACGTAACTTCTCTTTATACACAGCCGTCCATATTGACCAGATTAGTCATTAATGAAACACTGAGGTTATATATATTTGGGACATTTTCCTGCATTTGTTTTCCATTAGCTGACGTACGCTTCTTAATACTTCACTCCACCTATTCTCAAGCAGGTAGAGACACAGTTATACCTCCATAAATAGTAAAGCTGGAATATTCCTAGTGTGTTTGTGGCCATGTGAGCCATTTTCCAATATGATGTCTAGACTTAAATCAAGGCTAAGCAGGGAGAGGTGGTGCTGGGGGTGGGAGAGAGGGCCTGAGCAGTGCCAAGTTTGCATCCACACTCAACCATGTATCTGAATGAGCTTTTTATATTACACTTAAGTTAGACCAGATGGCTTACACAGAGTGGGCAGCCGCAGCACATGGATATTGGGATATTGTTATACGTGCACTTGTCCGTATGAATGCATACAAACTTCTCAGCGTGTCCATACATATGGGACATTGTTCTTATTGGCCTTACCATACGTGCATCTGTGTTTACAGTAGCAGTCAACAGTTTGGACATGGCTTCTCGTTGACTGTTTTTTCTTCATTGTGATCATTTTCAACATTGCATGTTAGTACTAAAGACATACAAACTCTGAAAGAACATGTATTCAATTATGTAGTAAACAAAAAGTGTTAAACAACCCAGAACATGTTTTATATTTTAGATTGTCCAAAGCAGCTACGCTTAGCTTTCGTAAAAGCTTTGCACACTCATGACATTCTCTCATTAGATTCATGAGGTATACTCAGTTTGCAGGTGCGTTAATTTGTGCCATTTCTTGCCTTTTTAATGTGCTTTAGACCATCAGTTGTCTTGTGCACAGGAACCTTAGGTACATTGTCAATTGCCCTATTAGTGCTACTACAACTACTTTACAAATCCATGGCAAGAAACCCTTGGTTAAGTTAAGAGAAAAGGCAGTTCATCTTTGCTCTAAGAATTAAAGGCCAGTCAATACAAAATATCCCAAGAACATTGAATGTCTCCACAAGTGCAGTCGCTAAAGCCATCAGGCACTTTGATGAAACTGGCTTTCATGAGGATTCTCCCCAGTTTCTGAAGCTGGTGATTCCAATAAATGTATCCTCTGCAGCAGAAGTAGGCCTTGGTCTTCCTTTCCTGGGACGGTCCTCATGAGAGCTAGTTTCATCACAGCATATGATGGTTTTGGCAACTGCACTTGTGGACACACTCAAAGTTCTTGAGATTTTTTTGATTGACTGAACTTCATTTTGTTAGGTGAAGATGGACTGTCTTTTCTCTTTAGTTAACTGTTTCTTGTCATAATATGGACTGTATAGTACTTGTAGTGACACTAATAGGGTTATTGAATCTGTGCCACCCTTCCTCAACACAAGATGGCCTAAAGCACATTAAGAAGGCAAAAAAACAGCACAAATTAACTCACCTGTGAATTGAAAACCATTCTGGGTGGCTACCTCGTGAATCTGATGAGAGAATGTCCTGAGTGTGCAGAGCTGTCATCAAAGCTAAATGTGGCTACTTAATATAATCTAAAATGTAAAACATGTTCTGTGTTGTTTCACACTTTCTCATTTACTACATAATTCCATACATGTTCTTTGACAGTTTGATGTCTTTAGTATTAATGCAAAAATAACAAAAATAAAGAAAAAAACACTGAAGGAGAAGGTGTGTCCAAACTTTTAACTGGTGGCGTATGTTCTGCTTATTTTTCCGTTTGTTCGTGCCTGTGTTGAATGTGTGTGGTGCTGGTGGCCAGTAGATGCTGTACTTTGCAGTGACAGTGTGCCCGGTTTTCTCCCAGTCAGTCATTCAGTGGTTTCCAGCTCCTCACAGCAGCAGGCGAGCAGCCAGCCACACTCATTGCTCAGCTATGAAATGCACATTTCCTGCTCGCACACTTAAGCATTTGATCATTTCTCATTCCTTAATAAACAGCAGAAGAAGGGAGGTTCTTCATTGTTCTAAAATGCCTCTCTTTATGTGTAAAATTTATTTAAATTTTTTTCCTTTATCATATGCTTTAAGGATGATTGTAGGCCTTTTTTATAGTTACTAAAATGAAGAATGGTTATTGTTTTTGTAAAGTCTGCCATAACACAGTTATATTATTTTGCTGATTCTATACTGTATTTATATTACAACAAAGGCAACATTTTGCCACAGAATTTCACTGATAGTAGCCAAGAGTTAATATTCAGATTCGCAACTGGCATTCCTGACATTTATTGAAAAAAATATTCCCTCCTTTTTATTTTTAAAAATAGCCTGATGTTGACGTCCATATTTATAGATTACTAACTGAGTTTAATATTCAGCGACGTTGTTTTTGTTAGTTAATTTATTTATCGCTTTGACGTAGATGTGATTACGTAGAAGCATCAGTCTGTTAATTGGCATTGGGCTCCACCATCAGAGATACAAACTAAATTTTGGTGTACATGCTGGCAGTCAGTAGCTACAATTAGGGCCAAAAACTTGAATCTCATTTTTTTTTACTGAATTTACAATTTGAATCAATTCTTTTTCATCTACGTGGACATCAAAACAAAACAGGATGTAAAAAATAGCTGTCTTTCTTAAAAATGTGATCTGGATATAACTTGAGAACACATTCAGGTATATTTTGGAAGACTCAAACAGGTTTCATTTTGAATTTTTGTTGTGGAAGATGTATCCCAGAGGAATAATTTTATTTTATGACAATTTCAGGAAGCTAAAGCCAGATTAGTAACATTCATTTGATATACGTTCCAGCTCTGTTTAAAATCTACTGTGTTTAACCTGAAGCAATGTACTAAATCCTGTGACTGCACCACAGTCTAATGATAATTTTAACAACAGACCGAGCCTTAGAAAATGTCAGTCACTAAGGAAAGTACACAGTGTAGCTATAAACGAGTCATAAACACCAACACTCACATCATTCTGAATATTTTTCAGTTATTTTTATCCTTTTCCATCACCCATCTTTTCCCCGTGAAGAATGTTCCCATCCTTTATTTCCTCCTCTTCCTGCCTTACATGCATGTGTTTATTGTGTTTTTTTTCTGCCATTGTAACCACGCCACTGCCAGATGCTCACAAGATGGGATTATCGGGGAAAACGTTTGCGCCGCATATTTCTCACAAGGGCTCTCTCTGGCCAATTACTGTCTTGATGGAAGCCAGAGATTCTCACCAATTACATGCATTTTTCCCGTCTCACGCGTGGACGCTGGCCAAGACTCAGCTCACACTGTCAGCGTGGTGTTGTCTCTGGCAATGGTATTACCGTTGTCCAGAGAAGTGGCACATAGTAGCCCATATTATAAATTCTGGCAAGTAAAGGGCTTAAATTACATAGAGGGGACACCACATGTCCCACTTCTTCCCTAAGCACTCAAAAAAGTGAATTGTTGGCATTGCTCAGATTTTAAAAGTCCCAATTATATGTTTGACTCTCTCAAGAATCAGCGGGCATCCCTTTACATCACTGCGTAGAGGACTCACTGGCATACATTTAAATGGACAGTTGTGCTAAATCTTCTTCTTGTAATAGCTTTAGGCTTGTGCTGACGAGAAGCAGAGACTGGTCACGCTCCTCTCGTATCTGTTGTCTAAGTTTTGAAAAGGGAAGAAAAGAATCAGAGCCATAGAAAACAAACAGAGGTGGTTTGTCATGTGTTTTTATTCTTGTCCAAGGACAATTAAAGTGGCTGCAAATGCCTCGGCGGTCTCTTGTTGGCTGTCTTAAGCCCCCAGCTTTATGTCTCCTGCCTCCCTCAGTCCCCTCCCAAATAAAAACCATGTCCCTGAAACACTCATACAGTTGCAACAAGTTAGGTTTTAAAACGCTGAGGCTATAAACTTCTCCTTCGCCTGGACCACAGTTGTTTTGCTGTGCTGTGTGGTTGTTGTGTGGCTTTTCAGACTTTAGACTTGTCCAGTCAGAGAGGATCTTTTTTTTTCATTTACAAATGGACACTAACACAAATCCTCACCACTATTTTTACATAAGCACGCAAACACATATGAAAAAAGATCCTCTTTACTTTCCCTTTTTGTTTTGACTTCATATATTCAGCTCGCCTCCTCCCTCTGCTTTTCCTGGTTTATTTCTCCACAAAGTGTTTTGACCTACTCACAAACGACCAGAGAAGTGAGTCACGACACTCAGGATGCTGACACCAAAATATCTCACCTTATTTACTTTGTGAGTGTTTACGTGTGTCATTCTCTGTTCGTTTCCTCGCCTTCCACTCGCTTATACGCTCTGAGCAGCCCCTGCTGTGCTCATAGGTGATACTGACACATGGCTGCTTCATTTACTGTTTTTGCAAATCTGGTTCTTTTGTTGCAATGTCTATTCTTACTCCCCTCCAGTCTCCACTCAGCTTTGTGTAAATGTCACTCTTCCCAAGTCGTTCCTCTTGGGCGCCATGAATTGAGAGTTCGATCAGTTATGCTGTCAGTGAAATATCACTCAAATTCAACACAACAATAAGTCATAGTCTTATAAGGTTTTGTGTTGTGGTAATACCACTTTTTTGAATTCCATTTGTAACAATAAAATCTGAATCAATCATGTGAAAAATGCCACGCATGTTCAACATTTACTCAGTTCACCTACAATGCCTTTTTATGTTTGCCGTGGGAAATAAAAAACTATTTTTCTTGGATAAATTGATAATAATTTATTTTGAAATTACTGTGTAAACTATTGTACTCACAAAACTAATTTGTGACTACTTACAGACATGTCATTATTTCTACTAGCATTTATCTTATGTGCCTTTTTTATATTAGCAGTATTTAAGTTTGACTGAATTATGTATAATGTATTATCTTCCTATTTTTCATGCATAGTCGCTCTTAAAAATTATATTTCTGAATTTTATAAATTATCAATATTATAAATGATCAATTGTTTTACAAGAACTTTGAATAAAAACAAATATGGTTCTGCTGAAACTTGACATTTCCTAAAAGTATCTGTATGTATAAATTACACGAAACACAAATAAAACAGGCTTATTTTCTCAGAATGACCACACTACACAGTTAAACTGACTACATTATATTTCACACTGTTCTTTCTCATGGTTGGTCATGTGTCTCGGTTGCTTAGCAACAATCATTGTCTTTATAAAAACCTGCCCTCATACAATACATGCATAAATATTGCAATTGGGTATTTATGATGTGAGATTGTTGAGCTTTGAATGGAGTGGTCAAAATAACAACATACAGCAGTTCTAATAGTTGTAGAATTCTGGTGCGTAGTTGTAAATTATATGTGATATGTAATATATATGTCTATATATATCAACATTTTTTAAAAAATGTAATGCATTTCAGCAGAGTTAACACATATCTGTCCAGTAAGTATGAGTCTCTAAAGTTTTGTTTGGTCATTTTGGCCTTGGTATTATGTCACAATATGTAAGAAATACACATCATGATTTTTATACCTGACTGCTTTTCTACTAATACAACTATTGTGAGTCATAAGCCCAGCAGACTTATCTCATTGTCCTTGGGCTTTTTGCTTCTTTTCACAATGACTCTATCTTGGATAATTGTTCTGATATCCCTGTTTTCTGCTGTAACCAAGTTTCTTGTCGTAAAATAGAGTGAGCGTTGGTGGCAGCGGTTTGTTTACAGCCTCTCTCTATAGACTTGTGGTTGCAGGTACCAATAATGGCTGTTAATTTCAAAGGCCTTCTGGGATCCATCCCCACCACAGCCGCCTGTTGTCCCCGCGGACTTGTGTGAGTGTGTGTGAGTGTACAAGAAGAGAGACCAAGTGAGCAGTTGGGTGATTAGCTGTCTTGCCTGCGTGCTCCTGTGTGTTTGTATGCGTCTCCCTCAAGTGCATTTAATGGGGATTTGGGAGGGTGTGAAAAGCCCAAGCGACGCCTCGCAGTAGGCAGGCCACTGCTGGGAGAGAAGACTGAAGCCTGGCCAAATGCCGGCTCCCCTTAACCAAGAGGGGGAGACGGCACCAGGGGGCCCATCAAGGCAATGCCATGTTTTTATGCATACGTGTTTATGTGTGTGTTTTTATGTGAAGTTTAAATTAAGGCAACTTAAGGAGGTGTATGACCCACATATGTGCACAATAACATGCATTTTACTTTCTATGTGTGATCTAACACCTAGACTCCCCTCCTTTCTCGTCTCCATCCACAGGAGATGCAGCTCGAACACGCACGGCAGGCTTTTATCCAGCGGGACCAAGCCCACAGCGGCTCCATCTCGGCCCTGGACTTCAGGGACATCATGGTCACCATCCGACCACACATGCTCACGCCCTTTGCGGAGGAATGCCTTGTGGCGGTGGGTTTTTGTTTAGCTCTGTGGTTCTCTCTTCCATTTGTTATACTGGTGTCCACGAAAACCAAAGTCGGGCTGGTTAAAAATAGTGATGGATCTGTCACCGCATTGCACCTAGGAGCTATAATACTCCATCATGATGGGGGTTAAATGATTATGTCATACAAAGGATATGCTTTGATACATATTTAACATTTTAGGTTGCAGTGTTTCACAGCTATATGTATATATTTGGATAGCAGCAGTATACTGTTTCAATCTGTAATGTGGTACTAAAATGGACAGTTGTAGCCACGAACAGTTATTCATATAAGATTTTGAATAATAGCAATGATAGATGGCAAATCAAAAATAGTTGTTTCTTTTAATCATTTCTAAACTTTACCCTTTAACTTTACCTTCTGTTATTTGCTTATCATCTCTATTTTGTATTGAAAGACTTGTTTATTTATTTTATGTATTTTCAAAAGAGACATTTTTTTCACACACTGGTATTAAAGATGGCTTGATAAAGCGATTAACCAAAAAAAATACAGTTTTCTTTCCTTTAAGGGTCATTGTAACTGATTTTGATATTAATACTTATTATAATAATTATGTAGTACTGTGTTAGAGTGAAACCTGACATGGTTTATCATACCATAATAAGCAACTCAATAGAGCTGCAACGTTTAAATGTTTAGTTAACGATGAAATTACCAGACAGATATTGATACTCAATAATTCATTTCAATAATTGTTAAGAAAAAAATGTACCAGCTCCTTCAGTGTGAATATTTTCTTTTCTTCTGTAGTCTTGTGTTGTCTTTGTGTTGTGGGTCAAAGAAGATATTCAAGAAACACTTTTTTTCTTTATTTTCTGATATTCTACATAACCATTAGCAATAAAAATAATTATTAGTTGCTGCCCTTATACAGTATATATATATTTATTGTGGATGAAAATGTATATATTATATTTAAGAATAACTACATATACCATATAAGCTGGTTTTGCTTGTGGCTCAGTTGCTTCCATCAGCTAACGATCTACTGTGTCTATAAAAGAGGTAAAGGCAACACTCTTTCATCTCAGTACTTGTATTTTTCCTTTCTGTCTTTTTCTGATCCCTACACTTGCGTCTTTCTCACACTCCCACAAACAAACAGTATATCTATCCCTCTATCCCTCATTTCTCCTTCTTCCTCTTTACCTTTTCTGTCACCTCTTATCCGTCCTCTCTTTTTCCCTCCCTTCGTTTTTTTTTCTCTTTCTCTAAACCGCCTCTCTTTCTTTCCCTCCCCCGTGTCTCTGTCTCTCTCTCCCAACATGTCATTAAGTCTAACCTCTCTGGCAGTGTCAAAGCCAAGCAGGCCAGCTGAATGGGAAGATAGAGACAGAGATAGATGGAGAATGGAGCTTCACAGTCCATCATCGTTGCCTCTGTTTGTGTGTGTACTCTATTTGTTTTGCACTCTGAGATGTTTGTCTTTTCTGTTTCTTGTCTTCACCTTATGTGTGTTCTTGTTTTTGTTGTGCGCTTGTGCATCTGTGTCCGTGTCTTGCCCCATTTCATAAACACCTTGTAGACTCTGTCATTTTCTCTGCCATGTTTACCTCACCAACCAGACATCTTGGTGTGCTGTTAGTAAACTCTTGTACACACTCTCGTGCGCACATATACACACACGCACATATCAAAAAACTCATAAACCTTGCAGACACATTAAAGGCTGTATTATGGCAGAACACAAACAGTGAAACAGCAGTCTTTAACTCGGTCACCAAACATGGTAAATCATCAGAGCCACATTCTTTTAACCCAAATATTACTTTCCTGTTCCCTTTGGTGGAAGACAATGTTGGGTATTGTGGGAAGATCCATCCCTATAGGCTAAAAGAAATAAATTGTATCTGTGTTAAGGTAGCTTCGCCTAAGCCAGAGCCTCCCTCCCTTGTTGCCCACAGTATGAGCTTCAAGCAACCTTCATATGTGTCTGTAAAGCAAACAGTGCCATCTAGTGAAAGGAACTTCAACATTTTCTCTTGCCTCAATCCCTATCAGTCCATGTAAAAGCAAAGCCTGAAGGCTCATCTGACAGTCCGGCCTAAACTGCCCCAAAACACTCAACAGCATCCATAGTCACATAGTGCATTTCTAAACAGAGCTGAGAGGCTGATTAGATAAAGATGTGATTCTGGTTCACATAAAAAGGTTGCGGGCAGTCAGGAATGTCCTCAGGAGCCTGAGCATCTATTTTTAATCTGTTACCTTTATTCTGTTTTTTTTTTTAATGTTTTAACCACTTCCTGCACCTCATAAAGAAAGTTAATTAAACTGCCCGAGAGTATTCATCATGTGATGGAAAAAGTAACAGGTTTATGTCTCACTGCAGTGCAATGGAAAAGAGAAACCTTGCTGATTATACAGTAGCGTGGGTCAAGATTTACTCTGGACTGATCATATTTCAGTAGATGCTTGTAATGCATTTTTTGCATGTGATAATTAAATGTACATTCATCAGTGTTTGTTTTACTTCATTGTCAGGTAGATGTGTGTTTTTGTAAGATACTGCCTAATAATTTACCCCTTTCTGTCTTTGCTCAGGTTGCAGGTGGCAGCACATCTCACCAAGTCAGCTTTTCTTACTTCAACGGATTCAACTAACTCCTCAACAATATGGAGTTGATCAGAAAGGTCTTTGGTATGCTTGCTGGCCACCGTAAAGACGTGGAAGTTACCAAAGGTACCTGCAAGGACAAAGACAAACACAGTAGATTATCTACAATAAAATTGGACACATCCACTTGATTGCTTTTTTTAAACTTTTATTTTCAACATTTCGCATTAACACTGAAGACATTCAAACTGTGAAAGAACATGTATGGAATTTTGTGATTAAAAAAAGTGTTAAACAGCCTAGAATATGTTTTATAATTCATATTTCTATACATTTCTGTTCATATTTTAGTTTAAAGTAATCACATTCAACCCTATTGGTGCCGCTGCAACTGCTGTACAAATCCATATTATGGCAGAAAATGCTCAGGCAAGTAAAGTGGAAAGGTAGGCCATCATTACTTTTCAAGATCGTTGAATGTGTCCCCAGGTGCAGTCACCAAGACAATCAAAAACTATGATGAAACTGGCTCTTATGAGGACAATTACCAGCCTCAGACGTTGCCGATTTACTGGATCTCAACTGGGTTTGATGGTTTTTATGAATCCATCTGGGGACACATTCAAATTACTTGAGATTTTTGGGCTGGCTGTCCCTAAGCTTTTTAAGGAAAACTGTGTTTTCGCTTTACCTGACTGTGTGTTTTTTCCGCAGTATGGATTTGTACAGTAGTTGTCATAGCACTACTTGGGCTGCTGACTCTGTACGCATTCTTCTTCTGCACAAATCAACTGATGCTCTAAAGCACATTAAAAAAGTAAAAAATTTAAAAAGGCAGACTTGTGGACTGTTGTGAATCTGATGAGTGGATGGTCTGAGTGTACAAAGCTTTTTTGTTTACTACACTATTCAATAAGTGTTCTTTTACAGGTCTGATGTCTTCAGTGTTAATGTACAATGTTGAAAATAATAAAAAATAAACAAAAGCCACTGAAGGCGAGGGTGTGTCCAGACTTTTGACTGGTAAGTGTACGTATATGTGTGCAAAAGGAAACATTTACACTTAAAGTCTAAAATATTCCTTCTGTGTATCCAGTGAGAGCCTACAGTCAGGTCCACAAACTAATTTTTTCGTATCTGCGTGTGTTAAATGGAGGGTGGAAACATGTTTCTGTTTAGTGTTCTCGCATCCCAGTGGCATTTAAATGGGCATGCTGGATCAGACCCAGCACACGTACTGCATACCCACAATCCCTGATGATGCTTGTCTAGTCTATTAAACATCCTGGCACTGATCTGAGGAAAACTTTTATCTATGCTGGGATGCTTTTAGTTGATAATTAAATTTGACAAAACAGACAAGAATGATCTTTCTATTATAGAACCAGTCTTGTAACATTTTTGGTTTGCTTTCTTTATTTAATTCTTATAGAGCAAAGATGTGAAGCCACAGGGAAGTAGCGCTACATAGGTTTATCTACTGATCCAGCAGGGTTTGTTTTTTCAGGCATTTTTCTCTCTTTGTCTCCTATGGTTTGTCCCTTTTAAAAGCTTATCTTTCTCACTTTTTTGCCCCACTTGCTGTCTCTCACTCCTTCCTTCAACACTTGGCAAGGAGCCTGGTTGGCTTTGTCCCTTTCTCTTCATATTGAGCTTTTCTCTTGCTCTGGTCCTCTTTAAGAAACCATTCTGACCTCTCACCACATGGCCCAGGGCCACTAACGTAGCCTTACGATGCTATCTGAGGCCTTATCAGGGGTGTGGACCGTACCCGACCCAGACCAGGAGCCCATATATACGCTCCCCAGGCTGTTCCCACCATGGGTACACTGAGACTGGGCTTGGCTCGACCGGTGGTGGCCCACAGCCAGCCAGAACTCCACAGTCACCGCCCATCCACCCTCCACTCCCTGAGTCATTAAGGCCTCCTTGGGGAGTGCAAGTTCTCGGCTCTGTGTACTACCGCCTGGCTCACAAACATGTATTGTACACAGAACCACGCATCGAGTGTGTGCGTATTTTGTAGCACAGTCTTCTTTTACTTTTCTCACATACACATATTTGAGTGCATTGACACAGCCAAATGTCCACACATGCGTAATAATCCTGATTGATTCCGTATGTGCAACAAGGCCACTGTTTTGCCTTGAGGGACAACATTTCAGTGTTTAATACTTACACAAAACTGAGAATTTGTGTGTGTGGGTGTGTGTGTGTGTGTGCACTGGAGGCATTTAAAGAACACCTTTACATGTATAGAGCCAGCACTATGTGTATATAGATGAGGCAAATCATGACTGTGCATCTGTAAGAACAGGTCAGTATAGCAGTTTGGACTAAAGTTCATCTGCTGAATCAGTGTGTGGATAAATGATTAAAGGTCCCATATTTTAACGCTTCCATTTTTTTCATAGTGCTTAAATGGATATATTAAAGACTTCTGTAAGGGTGCTGACGAAGAAAAAAATGTGCCGACGACCACTTTGTAAATTATCCTATGATTTTACTGAAAAATGTTATACACTCCCACTATTTAATAGAAGATGCTGTAACTGGTTGAGGAGAAGTTAATTTCCAAGGTGACCTAGGTTACAGGTGACCTGGGTTAGATTTTCATGAACAAGATTCTGGGGGTTGCTCATAGGGGCAGGGATAATTTTTAGCCTGAATATGATTGGTTTCAAATTGTGATGTTTTAAAGTTCAACTGAGTCTTGGAGACAGGACTAAGGCATTTTATCTGAACTATGATTGGCCACAAAAATCCAAAATAGCTTGTTTTTCCTGTTGCTCATTTGTTGTGTGGATTTCTTAGAACTGGCAACACTGAACAGGCTTTATTTTACATCACAGACTTTATATAAACCTCAAAATCCAAAAAAGATGGATATGCACAGTGTTGGACGTTTAATGGCCTGGCACTTCACAAAGAGGGACACAATATGCAACGAGTGTGTATACGGTGGTAGACGACTAGCTATAGACAAGTTATCAGTAATTGTGATCTGTCATCTCCCCAGGCAGAACGCTGTCTGTCCCTGAGTGTGTGCACGTCTGTGTGACTTGGATCTTGTACAAGTATGCTCTATCACATGCTTCTGAGCATTACCTGCATGTAGCCATGAATATGTGTGTGAGAGAGAGAAAGAGAGCATGCCTCAGGGGTAAGCTGAGCCTTGGCGGGGTGAATGGCTCCAGTGTAGGACGACTTTGTCACAACCCCAGCCTGATGCTCTTTGAATAAAGCGGGTCAAACAATGCTGACTCCTCCACTGTAAGCCGGCCCACAGTCAACCTGTTCTTTATCCTGGCAACAATAGACCAGGTCTCAAGTTGCAGCATTTTAAAGCAACCTCAAAGAACTGCTCAGGTCCATAACTCTCCATGGGTATATTTTCATTATATTTTCTTATGATGAATTTAACATGCTTTGACATCTCTCACTTGTGAATTACAACTACAGTAAGTCATGTAGAGTGAGTGACAGAACCTAAAGGGAAAATCCACCATAAAGCATTGTAACATTTAAAACAGCTATTGACAATAAAGGGCCTAATTCAGTGTGTAATGTTTAAGCAAGGTGTATGATCCAGCAGTCACTATTTCATTAACCATCTGTCTACATATACCCTACATCCATCTGTAATAGCATCAAATTAACATGTGGAATTCACCTAACATCCCTGATATGTTATCCAGTGTTAATAATTTAATTTTAGGCTTATAAATACCCTAACAGCAAATGATTAAAATAGTATTCCTTTGTCTTTGCCTATCCTTATTTATGTTAGTGGTCTTTCAATTTTTGTGTCTTTTTGTTTGTGAAAAATCAACCAAAAAACTCCCAGGATATACGTGATTCTGCAAAAACTAATGCAAGAACTCCTCAAAACCTAAATAATGTGAATTGCTTCTTTGAATATGAAATCTTTTTGTACTAGTATGTATGAAGTGATGTGTGTTGCATCCTCTGTTGCAGGTCAGAAGTGTTCTCAATGAACTTTGAGATCTATCAGCGCTGGTCCTTGTCAGATCCTCTGTTGTAATTTTAATGGACAGGATCACAAGGATTAGCTAAACAGCTGATGAAATCCAGGGTGCTCACATCACTTTCCTCTTGCTCTTTGCTGATGATTCTCGGTTTGCTTCATCCTGCAACGTGGCAGGTTGCAGCTGCTGGGATGAACACCACCATGTATTAGCATCTCCAAGATGATGCCAGAGAGTGGCTACCTGAAATTAAGTACATGATAACTGTGTCTACTGGAGACCCCACCACTGCTAGAGGGTATGGCAAAGGAGAAAATCATTTTGATTCTTAGGACATGTTATTTTGCCATCACTGTGCCCATGACATAGATTGCCAATGGAAGGTTAATGTAAAGAAGTTTTTGTTGTTTGACAGTTGGAGCTGCCATTTTTCGTTAAAGGTAAAACGTTTCACACCATGCCATTATAAATGAAGCCCTGTGGTGCTGCAGCAATGCCACTGCCCATAAATACAGAACAAATGTAAAAGAATATGCTTGTTTGGTACTTTGATATTTTTAGTGACAGTTACATAAAAAAATGACTGGTGTTGTAAATTGAATTTACAACACCAGTTAAAATTACCACATGCTGCTAAAAGCTTTTGGCTATAAATTCAAATTCAAGTAACCTTTGCAGAAGCAAGACTTCTGTGCCTTGTTTTGGCTATGTTTACAGACAGTCTATCATGTGACAGTAGGTTTTGAGAACGTTTGTGGCTAATCTCAGGTGTTTTCAGAGAGGAGTGTTATAATATGTGATTGACAGCTTTAATTGCTGATTACCAGTAGTTACCGATAACTGTTCAGATTTTGTATGAAATGGCTACTTGTCATCAAGGATGCAATATAGCAGCTCCGAGAAGCATGATACTTTGCTTCATTCTTCCAAAGTGACATGAAACATTGTCAAATCGTCTGTGTTTATATACGTTTTTTTTTTTTTTATTGTACAGAAAGGAAAAAAATTATAGAAGGAACGTTGATGTTTTCACTTCCTGCTATTTTGATTTCAGATGTCTGATCCTATATCTTTATGTCATGATATGATACAATATGAAATGATTTGATATGATCCAATATAATATGATACAATATGGTACAATACGATACAATACAGGGCAATATGACATGATAGGGTACAAGGCGGTACAATGCGATACATTATGATATGATACAATATGACATGATACAATTCAATACTGATTGTATCCTTTTTGTGGAATCTTACAATGTTCTATTGTGAATATTTCCTTTTAATTAATATTATCATTTGGCATGTCCTGTCTTTCCTGTCTGCCCTGAGTATTTCAAATGTTTTTTCTTCTTTTGAGGAATTCATTGTAGCAGCTCAGAGGTTTGGCCAGGTCACACCCACGGAGGTCGACATCCTCTTTCAGCTGGCGGACCTGGCAGAACCTCGTGGGTAAGACAGAACCTCACACACATTTGAGCCAAAAAAACACAATTTTTATTGCATGTCTTCATTCTACTACACTTTGTGTGCAACATTGTTTTCTGTGATTCAAGTAGTACAAGGACAGTAAAGGAGTTATAATCACTGCAACATTTTGTTTTAATGGCTGCACTGATGCAAATGTCACTGCAAAACACAATTACTGTAAGTTTAGAAGACTGTAGCTGTGTTATAGCATGGTGGAGGAAAAGTATTCACTCACAAGTGTATTTACGTTTCAGGCGTTTTAATTTTTCCCTTACTAGTCTGGGGTGTTCAAAAAGTAAGTCTGTTCTGAACTTGCCCCCAGAGTGCACCTTTAGCCTCGAGGTGTGTACCTCAGAGAGATGAGCATTTTCCTTCTTCCCGAACTGCTCTGTAGTGGATCAAAAGAGTCAGACATGACTATATCAGGGCCAAAGAATCATCTTTCAGTCCAAAACCAATCCAAACTCTCATTTATTAAAAAAAGAGAAAAAAGCAGCAATTCCAGTGCCTGTGATCCATGTCGCAAAACAACTGTATATGTCTCACGTTCCCTCGCTTCCTTTCGCGTCTGCCTCGCAGCCCAACCAGAGCACTCATAATTTCTAACCCTGGCCTGAGACACCACCTGATTATTATTTTTCGGCAATGGGATACTTTAATAGCCTCTCTCCCCACCACTTGATTGGAGATGCGAGAGATAATAGCCCCAATATTTAGAGGATAGGGGTGGAGGGGGTGTGTAACATTCCCCATTCCCTCAGCCTGGGAAATCTGGGACCGTCACAGAGATGCAATGGAAAGATCCAGAAAGGAAGAAGTTTGCATCCAAAGGTTAAATATTTTGTTATACTTGGATGAGGGGATAAAGGACTGGGAGTTTTCAGTTCCTTTAGATCAGTTGTCATATTCAATCATGCCAAGCACAGGTCTGGATTTTTGAATGCCACAATATTTTCACATGGAACGATGGCAACGTTTCTATAACCTCTGAGAAACTTCAGACTGACAGATTATGCTTGCAAAGGTCACAGACATGCTAATGCATGGATGAAATTTTATAATCCTCTGAGAGTTTTTACAACAGTTGAAAGTTACTTGAAACCTCTCACTCTCTCTTTCCTTTCTCTCCGACAGACGTGTTGGTTTAGTGGACATTGAGAAGATTGCCCTGCTGGAGGAAGGCGCCCTGCCCTACAACTTGGCTGAAGTCCAGAGACAGGTACAGAATATGAAGACCTGTTGATGTGTTTGGCTTCCTCTTCCACACTGGAACCCCTTTCTCATTTCTGTACTTTCTCCTGGGAGAAAATATAGAAATGTACTTTGGTATCATTTCTGTACTTTTTCCATGCCACCATGACCATGACACCATATCCTTAAGATGCTTAACTAAGGATAATGATATCTACTATTCACAGGTAACAAAACTTTGAACAAACCTTCTATTTCACAGCTTTGTCATTGTTATTATCTTTTTTAACACTGTACATTAATATGTACATAATTATGTAGTAAACACATAGACTGACTATATTACTGGACAAAGTGACTGTGGCATCACCCATTAGTTTCTGAAGGACTGTTTTGAGGCCAATCATGTTGTCACTTCCTAGACAGCATGTTGAAGCCATAAACAGGATGTAACCACATTTAGACAAACGGCAGCAGGGCTAACAATGCGTTCATCCCAGGGGACTCATGGGAAGCTAACATTAGCCGCTATCTTACTGATGCAGTAAAACTTCACCACGCAGTGTCAAACAAAGTCATATTACGGTGTTGTTAGTGTAAACACTTACCCACCGCTGCAGTCGAGTGTATCTCATGTATAACGATGCCCATATTGAATAAATAGAAGATACGAAGGTCCGAATCGGTCTGACTTCACTAGCGAGCTGTTACTATCACGACATGTCAATCAAACCCCAGCATGGCAGTGATTTGTTGGATTATTTGCTGTAATATATTAATAACGAAGTTAAAAGTTAAAGATGGACCACCACATTATTTATTAGAAGGTCCAAATAAATCGTTTGAGACCATGATGACCCAAAAAATGTATTTGCTTACTATTTTCAGATAGAAGTCCAATGTATGTACAGTATATGGGGAAAAAGGCTTCTTGGAGCTGGACAATTGGTTCGCCATGGTGTTACAACTTAAAGTTACTTCTGCATTGGCCTCACTGAACAGCCCAGGTCATTGCTCCCTGAGTAAACAAGAAAGTGATAAACAACCCAGAACATGTTTTATATGTTAGATTGTCCAAAGTAGCATTATTTAACTTTGATGACAGCTTTGCACACTCATGGTATTCTCTCAACAGATTTAAAAGGGAGTCACCTGGAACAGTTTTCAAATCACAGGTGTGCCTTGTCAAGAGTTCATTTGTGCCATTTCTTTGTAATGTACTTTAGACCATCAGCTGGGACAGATTCAAGGTTATTGAAATTTGTCAAACTGACTGACCTTCATTTTAAAATTGTGCTATCTTTTCTCTTTACTTAAAGGTGCTGTGTACGATGTCGGCAAACTAGCTAGTAGTAGCTGATCGTTTGTGGCAAACTGATTAAAAATGATTAAACAGGTGACCTGCCAGTTAACTCAGCTTACTGCCACACAGTTGTCAAGCTAGTATGTCTGTTCTTTTCTTACGTGTACCAGATATTGAATGATCTGATGATCTGAGAAGAGACAGCCTGCATGGCTGTCTCTTCTCAGTCATCCTGTGGTTATATAAGCTACAGTTGCTAGCGCCATAGCAGCTACCGCTGCAACTGTTTCCAACTCCACAAGGGAGTGCACGAGTTGTACTGACTGGCAGGGCACCTGTCCAAACATATATAGTGGAATGCTACAAAGATCGGGAACTAGCTAGTTTGCCAACATTGTAGATATCACCTTTAACTGTGTTTCTTGTCATAATACCCATTTGTACAGTAGTTGTGGTATTACTAATAGAGCTATTGAATGTGTACCCACCCTTTCTCTGCACAATGCAACTCATTTCAAAGCACATTTGGAAGGAAACAAACGGCACAAATAAACACACTTGTAATCTGAAAACCGTTCTGGGCGACTACTTCATCAATCTGATGAAAGAATGCCATGGTTTGGACAATCTAAATTATAAAACATGTTCCAGCTTTTAAACATTTTTTGTTTATTATATAATTCCATACATGCTCTTTCACAGTTTGGATGTCGTCAGTATTAATGTACAAAGTTAAAAATGGTAAAATTAAAGAAAAACACTGAAAATGGAGAAGAGGCGGTGTGTCCAAATTTTTGGCTTGTACCGTAGGTGAAAACAATAAATGCAAAACACAGATCAAAATAGATTTGTCAGCTATGAAGAGGAAATCTTGCTTTTAAACTGCTTGGCTAGTATTTGTTAGCTTTTTTCAGTTTGTTCCAAGGTTCAGACATAGTTTTGTCCAAGTAACTTCCCATCACAGACCTAAGGGGACACAGAGAAAACACCACTAGACCTCTCCTTGACATGCAGCTGATGCCTTAAAAAAGCATCCACACAAACCACAGATCCATGGAAATAAAGACAAGAAGAGCCATCCTCAAGGCTAAATGAGCCTTATAATGATGGTTGTTTCAAGTGCAAGGGAACAAGAGGCTTTACAGTAGGCAAAAGCAATTTGTAACACAGAGGAATATAGTGTACACATAGAGAGATGGATGAGCAGAGGACTGTTTTCTTTCTTGTTTGGTCAGAATTGTGTTGCCTGGTGGGTTCCAGCGCTGCAGTGAAGGCTGGGCCAGGCCATACTGGAGCAGTCTGGGGCCAAAGGGGAGCAAGCAAAGGGGCCCAGCACTACATAGACGCCAGTCCCACCACAATGAGCCACTTTAGGCCCTTGTGGTTTGGCCTCTGGGGCTGGCCACTAGCTAGCTGGAGCTCTCTCTCCCCTCATCTTCTGCTAGTTCTCTCCATTTCCATTTCTTGATCTGTTTCTCCCTCACTCTGTCTTCTTTTTCTGCATGTTTTGTCAGTTTGACATCTCTCCTTTTATATACTGGTAGCTTGTCTTACTTTCCCTCAAGCATCCTGACAGTTATGTAACCTTCATTTTTCCTCAGACAGACAAAGCTAAGAAGGAGGAGGATAATGGGAGTGGACATTGTACAGAGGAGACATTTATACAGGAGGAAACTTCAACCACTGAATTGTAGAAGGGGGTGGGAGTTTAGCATAGCAGGTGGACCTCCCTTAATGACTCCCATCCCCCCTTCTCACACAAAGCCACATACATACACACATGCATACTTACCCCCCCCCCCCTCCCTTCTCCACAGGGTCAAGAGGCCAGGGATGGACACACCAGACCTCAGGTGGAGGGCATGACTAATATGACTGTGCTTACTGCTGCTTTCTAACACTCTTCTTTTGCATAATGATTGTAAAAGTGTATACATATGCTTCTATCTGAAAATAATTAGGCCTGTCATATATTTTGCTGACTTGTGAATATACATTATATCACATGTCTCCAGCAGTGTTAAAATTCAGAGAAATGCATAATTTTATCCCCTGTATTGGTCTGTTTCATTCAGTTTTATGGCATCATTTAATGTTATTTGTGGTTATTTTGTTAGATTGAAATGACACAATGTGAATATGCGTCATCTAATGTAATATGAATAAAACGTTAATACATTACCTCATCTGCCTGACTCGCATCAGATATATTTCCTTCGGCTCCCATGGTCCCATACTACTTCATGACATCATCTGCTACTAGTCTTTTATTATTGTTTTCAACTGACAGATCCCTATCGGCATAAATTGCCAACTGTGTATTTAAGCATTACATTACATTTTCATTGTGATATAATGTGAAAATGTATGGACTGCCATGTTTTTCTGACCTTCAACCATCTTTTAAAGCACTTTTATCGAATTACACAAACGCATTGCAGAAGATGGTACAAATTATTTAATCACATATCATGTACATTAACAGGCAAGAGTTTAAACACACCTTCTCCTTCGGAGGTTTGTCTTCATTTTTTAAAATAATTTTTAACATTTTGCAGTAGTACTGAAGACACCAAGCTGTGTTTTGTCAAGACCAGTTGTCTTGTGCAAAGGAAGGATAAATACAGAGTCAAGAGTGCTGTTAGTGCTACTACAACAACTGTGCAAATCCACATTATGGAAAGAAACACTCTTAATATATCTTCAAGTGCAGTTGCCAAAACCATCAAATGCTAAGATGAAACTGGCTTTCATGAGGACTCTTTCTGGAAAGGAAGATCAAGATCTAACTTGTTGCAGAGGATAAGTTTCATAAAATTATCTGCATCACCTCAGTTAGGATTTGATGGTCTTTGTGACTGTACATGAGGAGAGACTAAAGTTTTTGTAAGACTGAGTGGCTGACCTTTATTTCTTAAGCCTCCCTCTACTCAAGACAACTGGTGTTCCAAAGAACATTAGAAGAAGAAATGGCACATATTAACTCTTCACAAGACACACCTGTGATTTAAAACCAGTCCATGTGACTACCTTGTGAATCTGATGAGAGAATACCATGAGTGTGCAAAGCTATCAAAGCTAAATATGGCTACTTCTACAATCTAAAATACAAAACATGTTCTGAGCTGCTAAACACTTTTTGTTTATTACATACTTCCCTACATGTTCTTTCACAGTTTGGATGTCTTCAGTATTAATGTGCAATGTTGAAAAAAATAAAAATAAAGAACCACTGCAGAAGGTGTGTTCAAACTTATACTGTATGTGGAAGGTATATAGTGTATGTAGGAGTATGTCTATTATGTATACATTTATGTGGCTTGTTGTCATGTGTGTCTGATATTGTCCATGTTCATCACTTGTCTTCATTGGCTCTTTTTGTCTCTGAGCAGCAGTCGCGCCCCATTCTCACCCAGGTGGCAGAGTCGGTCTACAGGTTCACACTTGGCTCAGTGGCAGGGGGTAAGAGTTGCACACCATTGGCTCCCTGCATACCTTCACCCAACTACCTGCCCCCCTGCCCTCTGCTATCCTCATAAGAAACGGGTGAGAGACAGAGCACAATAGCCCCTCTATTGCCTTTACCTTCGCCTACATGAGCAACGGCCACTTCTCTGCTTATAGACAAGTGCTCCCCATTTTTCATGTTTTCACTCAACCTCTGTTTCTTGATCTCTCTGTCTTACTCTGTCCTGTGTCTCATCTCTCAGCGTGCCATGTGAAAACCCTCTTGTGTGTGGGTCCTATTGTACCTGTGTGAGTGATCAGAAGAGGGAGGATGAAGGCGGGCTGGGGGTGAAGGGTGCCTCAATCTTGTGTTTGGCTCCAGACTCCCCACTGTTATTCCTGCTCCTGCTCCTCCTCCCTTCCTTCATTCCTTCCTTCTCCTCCTCCTTCTATCCCAAGGGAGACAGCTTAATAAGGAGGTATGGGTGTAGTGGCCCTGCCATCTCTTCTTCTCTCTCGGTTTCTCTCTAATTAAGCCTGTCGCCTTGGGTCGGTTCTTTTTGTTTGTGTCCATCTGACGGGCCAAAAGACAGTGGAACAACAAACACTTCACCGTCTTCCCTTATGTTGATTTCACATACTTCCTTTTTCACTTCCTTATCTTTCTTGTAAAGGTTCACTTCACACATATTACACATTTTGTTAGCTGCCTGTAATGGCATCTAGCAGTTACTTCTAAAAATCACTTGGAAATTATTGTACAAGTTAAATTGAACAATTCTCGCATGTAAAATGTGATCTTACCCAACTTTGTGTGTGTGTTTTTGCCTGTGTAGCTGTGGGTGCCACAGCAGTGTATCCCATTGATTTGGTGAAAACACGCATGCAGAACCAGAGGAGCAGTGGATCACTGGTGGGAGAGCTCATGTACAAGAACAGCTTTGACTGTTTCAAGAAGGTGGTGCACTATGAGGGCTTCTTTGGCCTTTACAGAGGCCAGTATCAAGGTTATAACAGTTCAACACTTTTCATTTGTTTTTATTTTGATTTTATATTGCCATTTTTTTAATATCAGCTGATTTTTCATTCATCATTAACCTAGTTTCCTCATTTAGTCTTTATTTTTTGAAAAAATATTAGTTTTTTCCTTTGGTTTTGTCTGTTTTTATGCAAAATGGGCTATTTGTCAGGGCCAATAACTCAAACAATGTCTATAAATCACAGCTTTTTAAAAATGTATTCATTTCTGACAGATGAAAAACCATTAACCAAAGGTGACTATAAAAGGTGTGTTTAAGTCATTCAAATATTCCATTATCCAGAAAAAAAGTTTTTCTGGTTTTTTTAATACTCTGTAGGAAATAAATAGACAAAGACCACATCTAGTAGCATTTTATCTGATTTTATTTTATTTACTTCTGTCACAGAGTTTGATTTGACATTTTTGGTAAAGCCTCATTTTTGTTGTTATTTATGCTTATGTACATTTTATTGCATCTAGCTTTTACTATTTTGTTAGTTTTCTTTGCCAATTCTAAACTTAGTATGAATACCCGTAATGTGAATTTTGAGATACTGTCGTGCATACTGTAATCAAATTTGAACTAATATAAAATGCATCTTTAAAATTTGATATCAATTGACCAAAATCCATTGTAAAATTTGTGTGTACCAACATATTTTAGGAAATGCTTAGAAGCAGACAAGTGCACAGAACAGGTTTTGGCAAGAGAGAGGACAGATGATGCGGGAAGAAGGAGCAATAAAATAGAGGGAGAGAGAGAGGAGACAAGAGGAGAAGAAAAGTGTAGGGTGGGCAGGAGGGCGGTGTGAGTTCACCTCTCTGTTGACCTGTCTCCTTTGAAGTGATTGCCGAATGGCTGGGGACTTTCAGAACAGGACAATGAACGTCACATACAGGGCCACATACCTTTAGGCCTGTGTCACATTGTGGTGATGTCTGGACTTACACACACATGCAAACACATACACAGACGCTGAGCAGTAGACACACAAGAATGTAAGCATGCATACACACGGACACAAAGTTGAGTATTTGGCATACCGGTTGGTGCACGATATCCTTAATGACTACCTGCCCTGTCTTCAGAAATGGGGGTTAGAGTGTCTGGGGTCTGTATTGTTGGTCTGGCATTTGTGTTGTAGGAGAATTGAAAAAAAGAGGTCTCTTAGAATGGTGGCAAGGCCTCCTTAAAATGCTTTGATTTTGATTGACAGCACTGGGCTCTCGAGAGGTCATCTGAATGCTTGAATTTCAGTGGGAAACACAAAGGACATCGAGAGTGGAATGATTTCACAGATGAAGACAGACAGGTCTGGCTCCAGATAGATGGCCAGACAGGTATCATGACAGCCTGACTGCAGTTATGTAATACAAGTGAAGTGTATTCACTGAAAACCTCAGAAAGAGAGTTTCAAATTGAGTATACAGTATGATTGTATTTGTGTGTGGCCTGCTGCACATATTGCATATTATTATTTTTTTATTTGCTTGTTCTTAGTTTGAGGAAACGCTTGTTTGTGTGCATGTGTTGGTGCTTATTGCCTTGGGGTGGGGTAGGGGGCCAAGTTTCATTGTGCTCTGTTGAGATTATTTTGTTTATTTTTGTCCCACACTGGGTTGTAATTGAGGTCTGTGTAAACTCTTGGTTGGTTTGTTTTATACTCTGCCCTTTTTTCCTATTCTGGGAAGCAGTCTCTTCTCTCTTCATCCTCTCTTTTCCCTTCTTGTTCTCTCTCTCTCTCTCTCACTCCCTCTCTCCTCAAGCTCCCTCTCTCTCTCTCTCTCTCACTCTGTCTGTTTCTCTCTCTTGTTGCTACTCTGATGTCCTCACACTCCACATCAATAGATTTCATTAGTGTTTGGGGGATCCTGCAGGGTCAGACGAATGCAGCAGGAAACCACACATCATGTGGAGTGTGTGGAAGTGGTGTATGTAGTGTATTGAATGTATGCATGTGTGTTTGGAAGTAGGGGTATTGCTACACTCTTTTTTTCTAATCATCTCATCGTTTCCTAATGATAGGCCTGGTACCACAGCTACTGGGTGTGGCGCCCGAGAAAGCCATAAAGCTCACAGTAAGTCTCTGTGCACATGCACATGTACATGTACACTGGCACAGTGCTCATTGTCACAGAGATTCTTCTATTGCTCATTTATAAACTGATCAAACCCTTCAGTGAACCAAAACATTCTCAGTGCTAAAAGTACTATATTTAACAGCATCTTAGTAGAATGAATGATGATGAATGATAAGGCTCATGTTATATTATTTTGTAAAGTTATGTTATAATAAACCCTTTCATTTATCTGTTCATTTTGTAATTTTATTCAGTGTAGAAGCCTGGTTCATTCACTTGCTTGTCACTTGTGTCAAATCTCCTTTACAGTGAAAAATTGTAAACATCTGCTAAAATGCCAGAGACACAGTAAAAATTTAAAAGAAATAGTAGCAATAATAATAATAATAATAATAATAATAATAAAATATTGTGTGACAGTATCACAGCAGTAATATCAGATACGTGTATGTGGAATTTTCAACACAGTATTTCAGTGGAGAGCAATTTACACATATTGAAATATGTGTGTAATATGTGTGTTAGTGTGAAAACTGATCAAACTTACTCTGACGTGCGAACAGTAGCTTAAACGTTTTGCCTGAATAGTGACAGATTATATATTTATTTATTTCAGGGACAGTATATATTAAGGGACATACACAACAATCCATCCACCCATTATCTTCTGCATATCCTTGTCAGGGTTGCTGGGGCAGCAGCCTAAGCAGAGTAGCCCATACTTCCCTCTCCACAGCCATTACCTCCAGCTTCTCCGGGGGGTCCCTCAGGTGTTCCCAGACCCTTACGACCCTTCCTGCAGGTGGTGGGTCCACAGGAAGGCATAGTCAGAAGGGTCTTCTGAATCACTCTTAGTTTGACGTGTCACCTACATGTAGGACCAATTTGTCTTGGGACACTCTACTAGGGGCCAACTGCCCCTGATAACATAGCTCCTAGGATCACTCAGGCACGCAAACCCCGCCACCACAATAAGGTGGCGATTCAAGGAGGGGAAACACAACAATATATATAAATATGCACAGATTATAGCCCATAGCTAATTTCCATCTGCGGTCCCAGGGCAGGTTGGTGGAACATCAATAAACGGAAGACACGCGGAAATAATAACCAGACACAAAATGCACAGCAAAAGGGTAACAAACATACAGACAGATCAACAGATTATAGGTAAAGTGCTTGAGTGCTTGCACATTTTCTGGGGTAATATTTAAACTGCTTGGAGTTCTTGTATCGATTAAAAAGAAAAACATATATAATACACATTGCACATGGTGAAATTGCACATAGCTTGTATAAATGTAATCAACTGGCATGCAACCAGCAGCAGAAACTACATTCTGTGCATTTAAATATTACATTTGTTATGTACAGTAATGTGGAAATATATTGACTGCATAAGTCATTTACAGTTGCATGTGTTTGTGCAGAATATAAATTTAAAGAGATCTATTTATTCTCACCCCACTGTTGTTGCTTTTGGACCTCATTTTACACAATTCCACATGTACAGAGGATGTGACAAATAGTCACTGTATTTACATGCAATATTGCTTGTAGATATGTACAGCCAAGCTACTTCCAATTTCATTAAAAAGCCTCCTTTTGCTATTGTGGAACCCACAGCAGTGGCAATTACTGTGCATTTAAAATTTTGTTATATTTCATTATTTTATTTTCAGGTCCAATATAAAATAATGCAGGCCGTGTAACTTGTATATTCATATCCTGCCTCACTCTGAAAGTTTTAAAACCTTTAAGAGATGGTATTTTAACCTGCGTGTTTCCAGGTGAATGACTTTGTGCGAGGAAAGACTAGACAGAAAGATGGCACAGTTCCCCTGGCAGCTGAAATCCTGGCTGGTGGATATGTAAGTCTCAAGTCAATGTTTGTACTTGTCACATTTATTCATAAGCACTGACAGATTCTTCAAAAACCTACACTACATTCACATGCAATCCAGTGCAATGCGATTTAATTTTTTTGATTCATGTGGTTTTCTTTTCCTTAGTCTTAGTGAACTCTCTTTGCATAGAAGCTCAAACATGATTACTTTCTGTCCTTCTTGATCCTCTTGGCTCATCAAAGTGTGCTGTGCTGCGCTGTTGCCATGCAGGCAGTGCATACAGTACTGAGGCAGCCTACATCTGTTAACTATGTTTACCTGTTTTCTGAATGCCGCCCCTCTGACAGTCAGGCAGACAGACATGGACTTGTTTTGAGTCCAGAAGTCACTGTTTGTTGTTGGAACGATCGTACTTGAAAGAGCAAATCCACATACGGTACATGCACGAAGAAATGTGTGCATGTACACTGAGAGTCAAAAGTTTGGACACACCTTCTCCTTTGTTAAAAAATATAGATTTTCTACATTGTAGATCAATATTGAAGACATCCAAACTGTGAAAGAAGTCATTATGTAGTGTTAAACAATCTAGAACATGTTTTCATACCTGAAACGGTTTTCAGTTCATAGGTGTGCCTTATCAAGAGTTAATTTGTGCTACTTCTTGCCTTCTTAATGTGCTTTAGACCATCGGTTTTCCTGTGTAGAGGAGGGGTGGGTACAGAGTCAATACTCCTGTCAGTGCTACTACAACTACTGTACAAAGAAAAGACTGTCCATCATTACTTTATGAATTGAAATCCAAAAAAATCTCAAGACCTTTGAATGTGTCCTCACATGCAGTTGCCAAAACCCTCACATACTGTGATGAAACTGGCTCTCAAGAAGGAGGACCAAGAACTAGAAACTGAGGATGGTCCTCATGAGAATTAGTTTCATCATGGCGTTTGACAGCTTTGACGACTGCATTTGGGGACACATTCAAAGTTCTTGAGATTTTTTTGATTAGCTGACTGTCATTTCTTTAAGTAATGGTGGACTGTCTTTTTTTATTTGAGTGAGTGTTTCTTGCCATAACATGGATTTGTACAATAGCACTAACACTATTAGGACTATAGACTCTGTACCCACCCTTTCTCTGCACAAGACAACTGATGGTCCAAAGCACATTAAGGAGGCAAGAAATTGCACAAATTAACTCTTGACAACTGATTTGAAAGCCATTCCAGGTACCCTGGGAATCTGATGAGAGAACACCATGACTGTGTAAAGCTGTCATCAAAGCTATATGTGGTTACTTTACACAATGTAAAATATAAATCATGTTCTTGGTTGTTAAACTCTTTTTTTGATTCCCACATCATTCCATACATGTTTTTCCACAGTTTGGATGTTTTCAGTATTAATGGACTATATTAAAAATAATGACAGTGAAGAAAAAACACTGAAGGAAAACATTTGTTAAAAGTTTTGACTGGTAGTGTATGACAAACAGACGAGCATACAGGTGCACAGATACACATACACACTCAGGGAGGACACAAAGATTGACAGCAGCTGCTACCTGAAACTTTTACCCTGCTCCCCTCCCATCATAGGTTTTGATCACTGAACTGTCACAGTCTAACCCCACAATGCATGTATGCACATATGCACACATAACACACACACACACACATGCACGCACACACACACACACACACACACACACACACATACACAGTGATTCCACCAAGGCTGGCAGCTCGAGCAAATGAAAGAAAGTCATTCACGCAACCTGCTTTTGATGCTGATCACTAAAGCAAAGTATTTCAGGATACACAAGTCATTATAGGTTTAGGTCCACTCAAGCACATTCAATTGACCTTATTAGTTCTGGGAATATGCTTGAAAAATATTGTAGCACTGTAAAATTTCTGGTATTTGTATTTTTTTTTCTTTTGAAGAGAAACTGAAAACTGCAGAAAAGCCACATGTATGGATGAAGGAGACCCTGCACTGTATTTGGTGTGAAAAGTAGCGGTTGCCTTTTTATACAACCCATATGGATTGAGAAGCAGAACCATAACAGAAGTAGAGACAGAGAAAGGGGGGGGGGGGATAAATGTAGAGGAGAGGAGTGCGGATGGATGGATTTTTCCTCTTTTCCTGCATGAGCCGTCGTGACAGCTCCTTTCATCCTGGCTGAGGCCCCAGTGTTAGTGCTGGCACTGCACTCTTCTTGCCACTTTATCTCAGACACACACACAGATGCACACACTGATACACATTCCACATACACACATACGTACAAATCGAACCCTTCTGAACCCCGTTTTATTGAAATCTGTTTATATCATTTGGTAGCTGTGAAAGTGCCGGTTTGGACCACAGTGTCAGCTCCCCCGATCCACAGTCTGTACAGCAAGAGAACCGAAGAGAGAACAGGGGAGTTGTAATGTCAAATGTGTACATTTTTAGTTTAATTAAGTGGGGATTACAGCTCTTTATCTCCCCAAATGTCCTGTTTTGTTCTTGCTTTTGTCTTCCCTTCTGCCTTCTTCCTCATATGTTCTCACCTACCCTCGCTTTTCTTTCTACCTCCTCCTTCTCTCTCGCTCTCTTGAACCTGTGGCTTAGAACCATTAAGCTCCAGTGCACGTTGCCAGTTTCTAATGATTATTTGGTAAGAATGGCATGCTCTGTTGACTGAGCAGGCTGGATGCTTATCTAGCAGTTACCGACCCGCATTTTAGGACTTCAGTTACACAAAATGCATACTGGCTCATTGCTAAGGGGAGGAATGGGGCAAAACTCAGAGTTCAAAAACAGTGATACTTTGTTCCTTTTCACCCATGATTATTCATTGCAAATACATCACAATTTGCTCTGTTTGTCTATGTAATAGCTTTGTTTTAACATGAATTCTTAAAGGAAATTATGAAAGTCATTATCAGATAATGTGAGCACACACCCAAACATACTAATGTCGCTAGACAGCTGTTAACCAGGTTCCTGTAGTGCTCTCTGTGGGTTTTCAGGTGGGGGCTATCTTCTATTCTTTGGGAGACTGTAAAACTGTAACCACTATATCCTGAAAAAGTCACTGATTAATTTTTCAATAATTTGCTTTTGGGTATGTCCGAAATGACTTGGATGCTGCACATAAGCCTTAAAATGTTAGAGATAACCCTGCAACCAGAATGGAAAAGTGTGGAATATGGCTATGGTTTTTTTTTTTTTAGATATTAAGGGTAAAACGAGAGCATGGAAAATAATTGTATTTTCAGACTGTTGTTTCTACAGTGGTGTCCCGGCTAACGAATTTAATCCGTTCGGGCGTCATGTTCTGTGGGCGAATCATTCATTAGCCGAAGCGAGTTTTTCCATAGGAATACATGTAAAACCAATTAATCCGTTCTGGACCCA
>JAQQAE010000121.1:0-42270 GCA_029823295.1 Pseudamia nigra | reverse complement strand
GATAGGGTGAGATGGAGGCAGATGATTCGCTGTGGCGACCCCTGAAGGGAACAGCCAAAAGGAAAAGAAGAAGAAGAAGGTGACTCTAAATTGTTTCAATTGCAGACATTTATTATTATATAAATGCACAGGCTGACATTACTATTACAATTATGATTAATTAAATTGTACAGCCATAAAATTGAATAACAATAAAAGCTAATGAAACAGGTCAAGTCCATTTAATTTATATAGCTATATCAGAAATTAGAATTTGGCCTCAGTGTCTGCATAATCTGTAAAATGCACAACCTGCTGTCCTATGACCATACAAAAGTCTTTGTGAGCATCATTTAATTCCTTCAACCCATGACGTGAGTTTGCTTGTATGACGTCAACAGTCAGCTGTAAGGACGGCGGCTTAAGCTGTTAGAGGCATAAAGGCTGTGCAGGCCCATTGGTTGGAGGAATGTGTGAACACAGTGGCAAAACCATTTATTTACAGGCACTTCCACCGCTAGGTCTAGCACCCGCTGCCCAAGTGCAACCCCGGGGAAGACGCAGCTGTGTGTGAACGTTGTAACGCCAATCCTACTCACTTTGATTGGCCGACATAAGAGCGGTCCTGATCTTCAGGAACACCACCCATCTTGTCTGATATTCTGAGAGCACAAACTGAGACATTCCAGACGTGCGAACTGCCCGTGACAAATGATCACCCTTTGGGTTTTTGGCTTTCACATGCTGTGGCCTTTCTACCATGGTGATCTAGAATCCAGCACTAAGATTTTTCTGCTCCTTCTAGCTTCAGTAACCAAAGCAGCACCACAGAATATATATAGATAAAAACTGGTGTGGATGATCATGTTAGAGGGCTCCAGGGTGGAGCTGTGATTTAATATTGACCTTTATTCAACACTGAACAGCTTGCACTGACAGGACTGTGGGGACTGTGCGTCATTTAGTGAACTGTTGACTGGATTAAATCAACTTGAATAATACAGATAGATCTTAGGCAAAGTACAAAACAAAGTTGGTTTCATTTTAGTTTCAAGCCACAACCCTTTAGAAGAGAAAAGTGAAAATAACGTCTGTTGCTGCCAGATTAGTCACTGCATATTAGGGGGTGATGTTGGTTTTGATTGAATTCCAACTCTGCTCCAATTTCGTCTGTGGTTACATGAAATATGTCCTTTTTTAATTCACAACTGGAGTCTTGAGGTGTACTCCATGTTTTAAAAGGCGTTAAAGAAGCCCATTCATTTCTCAATTTCATTAAACAGGCCTTTCACTGTGCCATAGCTGATGTCATTCTGTTTCCTGTCACTTTCCAGCTTGGGCACCATTCCACACGGCCTCTTCCAAAGTCCACCTAGTCAAACCCTGACATGATTGATTCTTTTACACTTCATTTGTAGCACTCATCAAAATTCCATTGAATCATGAGAGTTTGGCTAACTACTGCCCAAAGTAATTTAACCACAGCAAAGGAAACACATGGTCCTCGTAGGACAAAGGTTTCCAAAATGAACTGATGACATTTGGTCACACAAAGGGGGGGAAGCTGCAAAGTACTGTCACATGTACAATACCTAATGCAGTTTCCCCAATAAAGCTTGCCTCATCCAATTCTATCATCTACATAACTACAAAATTTAACTCAGAAGAAACTAAATGGAGAGTAATTTTAAACTCTTTGAAAGAAGTATGTGAAAATACCGGTGCATTTGTTTTTCTGAAATCTTGATTAGATTGCCGGATTGCAGTTGTAGTCAGTGTTTGAATACTCCAACCTCATCCCTACTACTACTACGCTACAGTTTAAATAAAGATAAGTGCCAGAAAAAGACGGCAACTGATTTAGCAGGAATGCTTACAAGATCTTAACTTCTCCTGTTGCGTGTGTAGAAACACGCATAGCTGTCATAGTCTAGACCTGACACAATACTTCAGGACGAACATTGTGCAAAGGATGATGCATTATAGCTGTTCTTAAAATGACACTCAGTGGGTTTATCCCCTTCCTTCAAAGCTACAGTAGACTGTGTGGTAGAGGTCCTCCACAACTGTGGGTTACATTGTTGGGCCAGTGAGGAAGTGTTGTGGAGGGGCTGTCTGTGTGTTGCTAAGCAACAGGGTGGGTAACTTGGTGTAATGAGTGCAGGGCTCAGGAGCTGTCTGCTCAGTGTTCCAGGTCCTGACAAGAACAGACAGGCTGGCCTGGGACGGCCTGCATGGAGCTGCCACCACGGCCACCTGCTCACAGCAATCATCACCACCACTCCAGCCAGCCACCGATACAGCATACAGACCCAATTAAGAGCTCTGCATGTCCCCCTCCAGCCAGCCATCACTAACACTCCTGCAAGTCTGACAAGGCTGCCTTTTTTCCCCTTAGCAAATCTCTAATTAACAACGTTGGTAGTTGGTAGAGGCCTGGCTGTACAGAGCTGCTGAAAGGGGCTGGGACTCCACTTGGGTAATCAGCTTAAATACAGGTTTATTTCCTGCCCCCTGTGCCTCACTACTTCCAGCAGAGATTGCATTCTTTTATCTGTTTATCTCCAATTTCCTCTGACTTGTAATGTGTCTCTCAGACACACTGTCACTTCCACTTAAGACCAGACTGGCAGCTCCTGCAATCAGATGGTTTCAGAGCAGTGATCAGAGGTGCTTTGGCAGGGCAGAGCTCTCAACAACATCTTTGTCTGTTTCATCCTTCCCACCTTCTGTCCTTCCACTTCCACCTCATTGCATAACTAAAGGATATAGAAACAGACACATTAATTGTATTGGCTTTAATTGTTTTGAAAATGAGGTATCTTATTAAGGACATAAATCAGTCACAAAGTTTGTTTCTGTAACTGAGCAACACCAAATTTGGATTTTTAATTAAAAATGCAGAAAATTACAATGTGAAATGACCTCATTACCAGAGCAGGATTAAGAGAGCTATGTGTTCCAGCCAAGAGCAGTGAAGGCAGAGGAATTTCCTTTCAGTGGGGAGGTGTTATTGTTGGAGCCTTGTGCAGAGCTGCTGGATGAAATCTCTTCTTTCCCAGTTTGGGATTGACTCTTGATACAGGGCTGCCACTCTTGATTGTAGGAAATTATACTTAATCATCTGTCTTGAACAGTTCAGACCAACTATAAACTACTTTTAATTAGAATGATAAATGTGACCATAAAAGCCATCTGTACCATTATTGAATACGTTCAAAATTGCCTTTTATTTTTCATCCATGCATCATGTGATGTCTGTAAAGTGTCTGCTTGGTCTTGCAAGAAGAGAAAAAATGGCTGTCATTTACATTTCCATTGGCCAACTCCTCAGAGATTTCTTCTCTTTGTGTTGTGATTAATTATTCCTCCTGGCAGTGATACAGTATTGCATTGTGTATGACTCATGCTGATATTTCATAATGATGGTCCAACCAATACTTTAAAAATAGGCTGACAGGGAGGCAGATATATTTTTTTCTGTTATTTTCCCAAAGGTCTAATAATATTAAAATTTCAGAATTTCCACGTAAATATCCCCTGATATGATAACTGGTGATTTATCGATTGCAAGCTGGAATAGATTTTTATCACGGTTTAATGGGAGGTGGAGCGTTGGGTAGTTTGACAGTTTAACAGCAGAGGGCGCTGTTTATTAAAATAGGCTGAACTCCCTCAAGAGCATTTGCAAAGAAAAACTGCAGCCATATGGGGCAAATCCTGTAAAAGCTTGTGTTTTATACCCTGCCTTTGGGTATTCGCTTTTGTTGTATAATTATTCAACCTTGCTTTACGTTAGAACATTTGATTTCATATGTTCATTGTGATGGGTCTATTAACTTTAAACCTAAAATAGCTCAGGTATTAGTTGATAGGCTTATGGGCAGAATCAGAGGATCCCTCTGGAGCGTGCCTGGATACAGCACTGATGCAAATATAAAGTTCCTTTGTCTCTTCTCTGCATCCTAAGGCTATTTAAACTATAAATGTGATTATTTTATTCATTTTTGATTTTGTTTTTCCCTTATTTTGTTGATTTTGTTTCATCGTGTTGATTGTTTTTATTTGTGCTTTTGATGTTTTCATTTTTCTTCATTTTTGGATATTTTGTTCATTTTCTCGTCTTATTTTGTTTTGTTTGCCTTATGTTGTTGATCTAGTCTCTATGACATAAAAGTGCTTTCTTTTGTGGATTTCAGACTGTAGATGCAATATCAATTAATATACTTATATATTTTGGTTTTGAGCCAAAAAGTTTGGGGAACACTGTAAAAAATAACTTAAATTTGACCTAATTTATTGTATAATCTGAATAGCTGATTAGCATTTTTGCCCTTTTTGATACTTGAAAGAGTTGAGGAGTTTGGTAAGCTAAACTAGCATACTGAGCTTTGCTTTCACTAGGCTACAATGCATGGAAACTTGTGTGCCTCCCAACACCCAATCTGTTCCTGCACAGGCAGTGGTTTCAGTGCAGGAGGTTCAACAAATACCTAAACGGAGAGATTTGGGTGTGGGGCAGTAGGTGGGGGGGGGGCTCAACCTGTACCTGCATTAGGTCATTGATGAAAAAAGGGGAGGGAGTCAGTCAACACATCTAGCCCCCTGCACTCCAGTAACCCCTCATGACTAATCATTCTGAGCATGCAAATTTTTTTCAGTTATGAAGAGTGAATTAGTAGTACCAAGTCCCCAGCCAGGCTGCCAGGAGAGGAAGAGGAAAAAGTGGAGGAATGATGGGGGGCTGTTGTTTCTCAGGCTGCCCCTGGACAGGCAGGGTCGTACTCCAGCGAGTAGGGTCTCCAGGGCCCTTGTCTCACTTAGCCCCTGAATATCCCTCTTTCTTTCTGTGAGGCCGGAGCTGCTCTGGATGAAATTTCAGCAGAGGCAGGAGGGAATGGTTCACAGAGTTTAGCACCTTTTTTAACATAGGCAAAATAAATGACTTCTCCTAATGCTCTAATTGGTGGCAGTTTGATGATCAGGTATCACCGGCCTTCAGGCTGAAGCAACACATTGTGAAAAAGCCAGTGTGTACCTGTACTTCCTGTGTGTGTGTGTGTGTGTTTTTCAAGAACGGGGAAAAATGCTTGGTAACATAGTCTGTCCGGTTCTCTGAACTTTTTCCATGAAGTCAAAGCATTTGACATTTTAAGTAAAGCCTGGCTACTGATCGCTGCTCCTCAAAATCCCTGCCCCCTGGCTGGGATCTGTGTGTGAATTGTGAATCAAATGAGTGGCTTAAAAATGGTTTAGCCTCCCTCTCACTTTCATACTCACTCACTTTTTCTCACTGTCTTTGGGTGACTTGGTAGGCGACTGTTTAAAGTTAGGGCTCACCCACATCCATATCCTAAAGATTTGCCAAACAAAAAATATACACATACACATACAGTTGTGGAACCTAGGACTGTTATAGTTATTGCATAATCAAACATATCTATAACTAAATGCAATTATTTTTGTAATAATTGTGTGTATTGACACTCATTTCTGGCCATATTTCAACATAATTTGCCACTGTTTGAACATTCTAATGAAGACATCTCATTATTCCCACTTCATTTCGAGATATTTAACTTCTATTGTTACCTTTTAGTATCATTTCTCTCACATTAGGTCTGTTATGTGTAACTAAACTACTGTCCCACAAAATGAGGAACATAAGAGAATTATTTGGAAAAAAATGAAGTGGCTAAAACTTTATTACCAGGACAGCCCTTGCGTCACTTTATTTTTCCATATCTCTGCTTCTTTCTCAGATTTCGTCAATATCAAAGCCTCTATCAAGTATTATTCTTAGCCTCACTGACTGAACTGGCTCACCTACTAGACAACATTAAATGTGCCCATCCCTCTGCAAATAGCTTATCTGATTGAATGAGTTTTCAGCTAGTTTTGAAGCTTGCATGAGTAACCTGTGCTAATGATCACTGATGATTTACTTGTGTTTATAGCCTTATTCAGACCACTGTTTTTATACTGTACAAGAACAAAGAAGCAGAATATACCTTTGCAAGCTAAAGATGGAATGCTGCACAAATCAACAGAAGATGCTGTGTAAGCTGGCTTTTTTGTATGCAAATATTTTCTGTTTTGTATTGTGTACGAGGCTGGAAAGTTGAAATCTGCCATAAACAAAATTGTTCTCCTCTGAAAATAAACATGAAGCCCATTGTTTTGTTGCTGAACCTAAAGAATGCACTGACTCTGCTGAATGAGCTACTTTTTGGGACTTGCAATGTGAGATAAACCTTGTACCAGTGAAGTGAAGGACAGTGGACAGTGGTGGAGTGGTGTCAGTCTGTTATTGTACTGCGTGCCTCATGGCTGCAGCATGTCACTTTCCATTACTTTCCCAGGTTAGCCCTGAGTAAGGCTTTAGGCTGGCTTGCTGTTTACAATGCCTCCCATTCAGCCTGCTGCTCCTCAATGAAATGTCTATTTATAGAGGCCACTGGCGTGCAGAGAGTCATCTGCTTGTTCTGAATGAGGTCTGGTGGTTTTGACAAGGTTAGCTGGATTAAAGCTTTGGAGGGGGGTCTGAAGGACAGGTCACAGGGGCTAGTTGGGGTGAGAAGGCCACCACAAGAAGACTGGCTGCATTTATTGTATGTGATGGTCAATGTCAGCACACTATTTAGTTAAATGCTGGACATGTGATGAAGCTGAGTTAGCCAAACATTTACTCAAAACCAAAACTCCAGTTTTATCCTTTTAATGTGGCCTTTGAGTCTGCCCTTCACCTACACTGACGCCAAATATGCACAGATTTTTGCTCTAATGATGGGAAGTCAACATAAAGTAGGAGCTGTTACAACCAGTCAGCAGTGTCATTTCACTGATGTAACACTTCTGACAACACTGCCCTATAGATGGCCTTACAGCCCCACCTACTCACCCACCTTATAGAGAAAAACCCATTCTGTGTTTACAGACTAGCCGTCTTCAAACCCAGGAAACTTCATGGCCTGGAAAATATTTTTGACTGGCTGCTCTGACTGATCAAGCTGCTAATGTAATATCAATTGTCACTTTTCTTAAAAGTCCACTATTTTGCAGCGGGACCTGTTGTTGTGCCAAGGAAATGTTTTTTTTTTTTGAACAGTTCAATGTGGCAAAACAGAATAGAAATAATGTCAATTTCCTTCATCCTTGCAGCGTTTTCCCCCTTCTGTGTCTTTGTTTTGATTTTTTGGTGTGTGTTGGTGTTTCCCACACAGTGGTGGTGCAGCCAACTTGCCCTGCTCCATTGTGCTGCTGGCCTCTCTTTGAACCTGCACAGCTATAAACATGGCTAAGTGCTCTCCATCAGAGGCAGGCTCACAGGAGGACAATACTTTGACAGGAATTTGCTGTACACTGTCCCCAGCCACTTGCTTAGCTGAAAATGCAGCCAAAGGGAGAAGGAGACAAGAGGCTGGGTGAGACACTTAAACACAGCTCACTTACTGCAACCCCTGACCCTTCAAATAAAGCTAAACAAATTGATGTCTGTCAGATTCTAGAAATCTAATAACTCACACCATCATGATCCTTCTATGTTTCTCCAACCTCAGCTCTCTCTTTCTTGCAAAGTTCTGCCAACCCTAATCTGTACACTGATCCTTCTCTTTCTTTTAATATCAAAATGGAGCCACATGCTGATTTCGATAAGCTACTGATTTAGTTTCAAAGATTTGGCCAACTATCTCCCAGAAAAACATTGTCACTGTGTGGTTGGAGAAGCTTTGTTGGGATGAAGTGAAAATAAATGCCAGTGTGGTCGTGTTTGGATAATTTAGTAAGGCTGCAGAGGAAAAACCCTCAAAGTCATCTAAACATAGGACTCCTGAGCCTTCCAGTCTCTCATGGTCCTAACTGAGTCTGAGATGACTTAAGATGGATACTGTTCCAGAGCAGTGGACAGCTTGTAATAGTTTATGTCACACAAATCTGTGTTTTTTCCACTCTTTGAAAGCTCTAAGTGTAGTGATTTTTGATATGCTGACTACCTTATTTGTCTGCTACTTGTGTATTTTTGTAATTCCCTGCACTGAGCTCCTCCTCTGCAGCCACAGCTCCCCCCAAGTGGGAACTTTGCCACCCACACAGCTCTGATACCATCTTTCACAATACCAAAGAAGGTATTTTCAGCACATCTGTGCTTGCAAACACAAATATATATGTAAACAAAGAATAGCAGGAACAAGTTGTAAGTTATTAATGATCAATACCGTATCTAATACCGTACCTAATTCCAACTGACACTGTTGACAGTAACTTAGATTCTAGAAATGAAATTTAAAAGCCCCTGATTTCCCACAAGCCCCTTATTTAACCCTATAAAGCCTGACCAAAGAAATAATGCACAGAAAATTCAGATTTTTAAAAAATCTGAAGCCTTTATTTGCTCCTTTAACAAAATTAAATTTAAATAAACAAAAATAATTTGCATCTATTTTTAAAATTTGTTTCATATTTGACAAGGCGGGCGTTAAACATAATTCACCTCCACCTGGGGCAAAAGACAAGTAACAGATTGTATTCAACAGGGTTCTGAGCAAAGTTTTTACCACATGATGCAATAGGTCTAAGAAATGTGTGAATCAAATATGATACACATGACATTATAGGATTAAATTATAATATCTGTATTCATGTTGATCTCTGCAGACAGTGTAGTCCAGCCATTCCTAAACACCGATTCAGCACCCATAGATGGGTTGCAGGACAGTTCATTTGATCCCAAAACAAGCAAGCAAAAACTGTTTTTGATACTAAATTGATTTGTTGTAATAATTACAATTATGGCACACTTGAGAATGATTGAGAGCCTGTTACCTTTGCTTAAATGCAATTATTTAGTATTAAAGTGTTTAAAAAAGCATAAGCGTAAAACAAAATTGTGATTTCTTTAGTGTACATCTGTTCAAAATGGGTCATTTACCTATCTAGATAATAATGTCAACATTGTAATATTATAAAACAGCAGATAAAAGGTCTAATTTACTCCTTTCTCTGTGATTTGGGTCATGACAGTTTATCATTTCTTAAAACTGAGTCCCCAGAAAAAAGGTTTGGGAACTTTTGTTGTAGCCTACCTGTTCACACGGCAGCAAGTGTGTTTCCAAAAACACATTCAATACACATTTTGAAGATTAGCCTTAGAAAAACACCAGGCTTCCTCAGTTTCCCAAAACAGTCTTGACACCTGCTTGGGAGGGTCTTTTACTTCTTTCAAAAAAAAGTCATTGTACGTAATGGGGAATAAAACACCTTTTCCAAATTAATTCTGGCGTAGGGAACATTTACCTCTTTTTGTTTTCTGCCACTTTTTTATTTGATGATGACTGGTTATAAGGTAAAAAAAAAATCTTCTATTTTATACTTTTTTTGACATGTGTTTACTGGTTTTAACTCTTACTTAATATGGTAGAAAGTAAAATTTCAAAGTTAAAACTTAGTGATCATCATTTTTTTGCAAGGAAAACTGTCACATAACCTTGAGTTTCTGACACTTTAGTTAGCAGTGATATGTGAATGCTACCTTCAATCAAATTACTACCTGCAATAATAATGTAAAAAAAGTAGGGCTGTTAAAATGTTTAATCTGATTATTCACAGGGTCACTGATTAAATTTGATTAATCATGATGAATACCCATTTGTTGTTTTTCATTTTGTGGGAGCAAAAACACTCATGACAGAAGATGATATATACACTCGAGTAAAATCACTTATTTTAGATTAAAATTTATATTTTTTTCTAGTTCAAACTTGTGTAACTAAAGGAAATTACACCTGCTTTGTAGAACTTAACAGAACCTCTGTGATGTTCTGCAGAGGAGTTTTTGCTTTTCTACTCTTGCTTCACTGCCTTCATCAGTAACTAATGTAATTTGTTTCAAAATGTGTAAACACTTATGCTTTTACATTTAAATTGACTTTGAAGCAGTAAATGCTAAAGAAGTTGGCAGTGAGGTGGGTGGAATGTAACATGAGATTTCAACACGTTTTCCTTGATATAAATGTCATGTACTGATAGTTTCACATGCCACTAATCTAATAATATCCAACATTTAACAAGTAAAACATTATAACGTAGCATTAATCACCTTTGTATCAGTAACATAATGTTATGTGTTTCTAATGTGATGAAGGTGGCAATTTATTTTACTCAAGTTGCCAATAAATTAATTTGTCACATTTTAAGGCGACAACAAGGTTGGTGCACCGCAGTTTTTATGCTATTACATTTTACACAATAAAACAAAATAAAGTTTAAACAAATTTACCTTTGAAGAAAGATCCGGATGGTTATTCTGTCAATGTCTCTTCATATGTGTTGTGTTCCGTCCACACGCTTTACCCTTTGTCTTGTTTTCATCGTTGTCAAATGTGAAATGGGCCACAAATGTCCCTATGTTTTTGTCTCAGCCGTGGACATTTTCTTGTCTTTTTATCATTGTTTCTTTGTCTCTCTTTTCTTGTTTTTGTTTCAGCAGTGGACATTTTCTCATCTTTTTATCATTGTCTCTTGTCTTGTTTTTGTTTCAGCAGTGGACATTTTCTCATCTTTTTATCATCGTCTCTTGTCTTGTTTTTGTCTCAGACGTGGACATTTTCTTGTCCTTTTGTTCATTGTCTCTTCGTCTGTCATCTTCCCGGGAACATGTTCAAAACAGTAGCAATCAGTCCTCACTGCTCAATAAGGCGATCTGATTGATTCTCTTCTCATCCAGTCCCGCCTCTTCCATTTTTTGAGTGGCTCTTTTCTTTTTCCTTGTATCTTTCCCTCCCCTTGATTAGATTTCATCAGTCTATTTTCGCCTCATCTTTTATTCGTTGACAGAAATGTCGGTCAATTTAGTCATAGATTTTGTCTCAATTATTGACTTAATTTTTAATTTTTGTTTCATATTTGTCCGCAAAAATACATTTGCGATGAAAACAATGACTAAAATTTTTTGTCAACAAAAGTAACAATGATTGTGTACCAGTAATCAGTGGTTAATCTGTGTCAATCGGTGTAATTGTGGATGTTGAGTTATTGTACATTGTGCGTGGGTTAATCGCATTAACATTTAAAATCAAATTAATTATGCAAATGAATTATTCCAGATTATTCCAGATTTTGACAGCCCTAAAAAAGTAATCCAAATTATCTCGCACTTTACTTTTACTCTGACATAATTCATTATAAATCAAATTTAAGGACATACATTCTGCAATAGATTTTAAAAGTAACCCTCTCAACACAGCTAATGTCTTCATTTTTTCATGGATCCCAGTTTGCACCATGTCAGGCCTATTCCAACTTCCAGACAAGATCTAGACCTTCCTAGTCAGAGGTTGCTCAGAGAAGGTTTCATTCAAGACTTGAGTTAAGGCCTCTCAACCCTTGACTCATTTTCCACTCTCTAATTTTTCTAATGGCAGGGACATGAGGCTGGGAGCAACGAAGCCAGCTCTGCACCGCTCATTAGCTCTACCACCGCCGCCCGCGCTGCATTTAACTTAATAATGAGACCAAATTAACAGCAGCCCTGGCCATGCTCCAGGTGCATTATGGGTCAAATTGAGGGTTATGAGGAGTGGAGGGGGAGTACCTGGTCTGCTGAAGGCGTTTGGATGAAGTGATATTAACAAGAAATTCAACATCTTAGGAGTAACCCCTTTGTCTTTAAATTGTTGTGTGCTCCCTCTCATTCACTCTACCTTGCATATAAAACCTACTGGTCCTATGATGTACGTTTGAAAGCTAGAATGCAAAGCTAGAAGTTGAATACATGTGGCTCAGGATTGGGCCTGATATGAGTAGGGTGCTGTGCAGGGAGGGGTACGGTTATGTGTGGATGGGTGGAGATGAAATGTCCTCATCCTGGTGCCTTATAGCTCTCCTCCAGCTCAGCCTTGTGCCAAAGCAGATGGTGCCAAAGGGGAAGTGTAAATGATTCTCGACAGCCTAGAACAGAAGGCAAACAAACAAGGCGGTGGATCAAGCTTTCTTTAGTCTATTTATGGTCTCTTCTGTGATTTATTCTTTGATTTACATTAGGTGTCTATTATGGCAGCTTTTTGTGCTGATTTAGAAATGCAATTGAAATCTTAACTAAGATGTGTTTTAAGTTATTTATGTCATACACTGAGCATTTATTCATACTGTAGGTACAGAGAAATGGCATCATCAGGCTATAGCGATGGGGCTGCTGTAAGCAATCTACTTATTATAGGTCACAGAAGATCTCTTTGCAAAGTCCTTCGTACTGTTTGGGGTCTCTCAATCAAAGCAATAACAAAAGAGATTGTTTGGTGACTTAACGCACAGGTATCTTAATACGCCATGCTGTCACTCCTAGGGTTCTGGTAGGCTCATTGCCATGCCATTGTTAATGTTCAGATCACTCAAAATGTTTCTTCTGCAAAAGGTCTATTACCGTCTGACATGATTAAGGCAGCAATCACATTTATCGACAGGTAATTCTAACAGTCTTACTCACATTATGTTTAGTGACATCCATCCATTTTCTACCCCTTAATCCTTGCAGGGGTCGGAGGGGGAGGGGGGTGCTGGAGCCTATCCCAGCTGACTTGAGCAACGGCAGGGTACACCCTGGATGAGTCGCCAGTTCATCGCAGGGCTGACACATAGAGACAGACAACCATTCACACTCACATTCATGCCTATGAACAATTTAGAGCGACCAATTCACCTAACCCCCTAGTGCATGTTTTCGGTTGGTGGTGTTGGGATTGAACTCAGGACCTTCTAGCTGTGACGCACGAGTGCTACCCACTGCACCACCGTATATTATTATAATGTAATGTAATATGACATGCCAGTGTTATGTCCTCGGCTCGCTAGGAGAAAGGGGAGGAACATAAAAACTGATGGAAACAGGTATAGTTAAATATTGACAATTTATTTAGTGAGTAAGTGCAACAAATAAGATTGAACAATGTGAAAATCAAAAGGTGTACACTGGCCACAGTGGTGCTGCTCAAACCATTGAAAAAATACAACAAAAGGAGAACTCACTAAAATGGAGTGTATCCGAAGCTCACTGCTAGTTTTCATGCTATGATGTCAGAACAAAGAAACCTAAGGTGACGATCACAAAACAAGAACACGGGAGTGAACAGCACCCATAAAGTAACGTGACTAACAAAAGTAACCTAAAACAGAATAGCGTGGTGTGTGTAAACTAAACCTATGCCAGTCTCCAGAGGCAACTTACTGACCTCAAGCGCCTAGAGATAATCAGCGATTATGATTGGCGCTATACAAATAAAGATTGATTGATTGATTGACTGATTGACCTCAAAGTGTGCACAAGCACCAACGCAATACAGTACAAATGAATCACAAGCAAAGTGTGCTCAAGGGCAACACAACTGCCCTGCCTGAAGCGTCAGCTGTCCTTTAAGTAGGCCAGGTGACGAGCGCTGAGGGCTGATTGGCCAGTGGTTTGGGACACTGGTCCAATCATGGCGTGGCCAGCAGCAGGTGAAGGCACCAATCCTGAGCGAGCGCTGGCAGCATCAAATTTACATGAAACTCAGAAACAATGTTAGATACAGAGGAGGTGGGGCAGAGCCACTGGGCGTAACAGCCAGTCTGAAGTAAGATGGTGACTTAACTAATGGGACATTAGATATTAACATTATGTTACTCAAAGGGCAAAGGCCACAGCTCTTAATTAGAATCCTGGTGAGTCAGTGTCCTAAAATTGTTTTATCCCTAATGGTGACTAGAGGCTGGCTTCAGAGACCCCTGACTGAGTTAAACTTGAACTTCATTTCTAAATATTATGTGATTGTTTTTTCAGGGGTCATTCTAGTCTCATTAGTTTTATTTTGACTTTCTGAAAAGTGATCTTTCTTGATTCATCAATGTCATTATTATTAGTATCAGTACAGTAGGTTTTGTGTTGCCCATGATGACAGTTTGCTGATTGACGGATCAGAATTAAGGAGTTTATTGAAGGAAAAAAAACTTGTCTTTTTCTGTACAGACAGAGCAGAAGTACAGGATACACAAATGAATTTTTATACAAATCAAATATTTGAAGTTTACTGTTGCATCATGTCAAGATGGCGACTTTGTTGCATTAGCTTATCCATCTGAATATTGTCACTTCTGTCTTGAAAAAGCCAACATCACAACATCCAAAATATAGACTCTTCACTCCAAAAAAAAATAAAAATAAAAACAATGTGTGCCATCACAATAGCTCAGGAGTATATGTCTATGATCTGCTTTGGTGATTTGTCACATAGTACTAAACTAGATACATGTTGACATCTATTAAAAATAGCTTTCTATTTGATTAATATACAAAATACCATGCAAATGATACAAATATTTTCAGTGTGGTTGAAATGTTGCTGCATTTTCTGTATGCGTTATAAAGGTGTGTACAACGCTATAGACCTTGAACCAAATGAAACAAACTGTTACAGTGAATAGCATAGTTTAGTTTAATGTATATGCAAATTAAACAGGAAATAAAACAATAGCAATTTCATATATTATTCAAAAATTGCTTATTTAAATGTCTTTCCTGTAAATACATTTGAAAAACATCTAGAATCTTACAAAAATAGTCATACAAGCATCCGTATAAGAAATATTGGCTTAGTTGTTTTACACGTTGTACTTTTAATCTGATTTTTGTGGACATATTTGAGTTTGCTTTGTAGGATGCTGTAGGTCGGGCATAGAGCTTAATTAATGACAGACCTACACGGAGAACGCTGCTCTGGGAACAGCCTTACCTCCAGCTCTGTTCCAGGTGATGACAGCATCAGCTCCCCAGAAGCGGCACATTGCTCAGAGCCGAGTGTTTGTTCACCTGCTGAGGGCAAGGAAGGCAATAACATCAAACATCAACTGGCAGTGAGGTGGTCACAGTGGCACCTTAGCCCTAATATGAACTTTGACCTTTTGACAAGACTAATGCTAATTCATGTTCCTGTTTTCCCATTCACACTCTTGCAGTGTGTTGTGACAGGATGATCTCTGTTTAGAAAACCGTCTAATAGGCATAGTTTTAAAGGAATGTCATATAAGCCTTGGCAGACTTTGGACTGTTAAAGCAGTGCACAGGCCAGAGGTGATGGGGTGATGGATACATCAGGATTTGATTTAGTGTGTGTGTTTGTGTTGCTATAATTTATTCTGACTCACTTCTGTCAACAGAGGGGAAATGACCATGCATGAATTGGGGCTTACTTGTATGAGCCTGAGCACACAAATACACACTGACTGCCTGCAAAATTTCTTGGTACTGTAAACAAAGAAAAGGTTATTTTTTAAATGAAGAATGACAATGCTTTTGGAATTCTTATGTAACTGTGGTTTTGCCTCTTTTCTGAGTTGGATATGTACATTTTCCATGACCTCCTCCTCAACTGGCAAGAAGTCTGGCACTTTGTAGGTAATTGTACAATTTTCCCCTCTGGGTAAATGTTGTTTTTTAACTAAAGCCTTTGATATTCAAACCCATTTTACTCATACTTTTAATGTCTCCCAACCAAATCACTGAGTAATGTTGTACGTTGCCACTGCATGAATTGCATTTACACCCTGCTCCACGTAGCACACAAATGTTTCTCATTATTCGTAATAATCATCAAATACATTTATTTGATGACTTATAGGAAAATAGAACCTGAATAATATCCAGCACAAAGAAGGATAAGCTGTTTGTATAGTTTTTCTTTAAACCCAGTTAAACCCAAACCTGCATGACTCTAAGTGACTCAAGTATCACCTCTGCCATCAACTACCTGCCCATTTTGTGAACATTATGATTTTGCTGATGTTTCACTGTAAAAATGGAATATGATTTGAGCATAGTCCTTTTATGTTTGTGTGTTTTGTGGATGTAAATGACTAGAACGAGTCTTGGTGCTATTGCCTTGTAATTTCTGACATCAATCATTGTTGCAGCAGTCTATACTCCTGTGTCTATCTGTGTTTCTGTTTGTTTAGAGCAGAGCCCCTGGTGTTTGGACAAAGCAAATGCACTGTCATTACTGTCATGATTATGGGGCATTGAAAGTTTAAGCAAATACTCAAGAAGCTTTGTCTGTTTTTAGGATTTTTTGATACATGAATGGCCACTGAAATAGCTAAAGCATTGACAAGGCCAAACCAAGCCTTGCTTTGTTCCTAGTCCGGTTCTCGTCTTCAAATGCATATGGAAGTAACCAAGAGGGCTCGCAATCCGACATCCCTTTAACCACAAAAAAACTTCTCACATTGAAGAAAAGGAGTTCACTTTGACCAGCCTTGATAATGTTTCTTTTCTTTAGACTAATGTGGAAATAATTACACAGTAAAATGCCATTCTATCTTGCAAAATGACATTACATTAATTCAAAAAGTAATAATAATTTGATGTTAAGTTGTTGTTCAGAGGTCAAGTTTTGATGAGTAGCCACAGTGTAGCAATCTCTAACATACTCAGTAATCTCCCACACACTGTAGCTAAAAAGCATTTTTACACCTGGTGTTTGAAAAACATAACTGTCAGGTCTTGATGTGCTGCGACTGTGCTCACACTGGTTTAAAAGAAATATTAGACACTGTTTATTGCAATCAAACAATGTAGCATTCATTTGGCAGTGTGAAGTTGGTAACTCTTTGCCACTGGTACAAATACCAACTCAAGAGGAATTTACTTTGCATTAAAGGACTCCCATGTCTCCCTCCAAGTTAGAATAATGTTCTGGATATAATCATGCAATTAGGGTGGGGGAGGCAGGCCCTGGCAGGGACAAGGATCACATTTCAAAGACTTGTCTGCCAGCCTCCACAGTGATGGTAAGATAGCCAATAGTTAGAACTCAAGATTGTGTATGAGTGAGGAGGAGAAAAGAATTCCACTGTGTCTGTGTACAGTTTCTTTCCACTCTGCATTGCTTTACCATTTACTATAGAGGACCCTGTGTTTGTTTCTCTGCTGCTGACTCACTTGTTTTGGTGTAATAGAAGACAAAGAAACTATACTATTTTCAGTAATGTGTGTTATTGTTTCCTGGGGTTAGTGGATGGATAGGATGAGGTTAGGGGTAATGAGTCTGCAACTTTACCCCCGGATGCCACTAAATCTTACACACTGCATCGCTAAGGGAGATGAAAATCATTAGATCAGTTCTCATCACCTGGTGCAAAAAGGTCAACATTCAAAGTCACTTTTGTTAATTGGAAGCATTTTCAGTCTTCCTCTGTGTGTAAGAAAGTGTATGAGTAAAGAAGAGACATCCTACTGCTGACACGTTTACAGACCACCAGGCCTGCAAAGTGCTGTAGGCGTGGCTTGATGGCAGTACTGCTGTCTTCATAATTACAGGCTCCCTGATGGATATTACGAAGGTCCCAGTTTGTCAGGCTCCATGCAAGGCCACTCTCCCACTGTACTTAAGGCAGCTGAGGAAAAAAAAAATCTTGACCTATGAAAAGTCAGGGGCTGAGAAAAAAAACAAACTTTTTCCTTCTTTCTGGTCGAATTCAACAAGTACAGCTCTGTTTTTTGTGCAGAAGGCTGTTTGGTTTCTGCCAGAAATACATGTATGCACCCCAATATAGGCACATTTTTATTATCCAGCAGGGCTTCTGGTATTTTGAAAATGAGGTAAGCTCAATTACCAACAAAGGGCCCCTCTCAGGGGTCTGTCATCACATGGGGTGAAAGAGGGGAAGAGAGAGAGAGGAAAGAGAGACCTTCTACCTGTGATACTACAGGATTATGGGCACAGAGTTACGAATTGAAGACATTTTTGCTTGCAGCGCGTGTACACAAGATGTTACAGTCAAATGCCGTACAGGACACTGGGGAGTTAGAGTTGGGAAATCACAGTATTGTGCTTTTGGAAACAGGAATGGTAAAGGAACATGGTTAATGTACTATAGGCTTCTAAAAGTTGGCAATTTAAAACAACTTTATCTCAAAAGAGAAGAATTTTATCTTCCGTATTGAGTACAATTTTAAAACAATAAGATCACTTGAGTTGCAGATAGATAACTTTAAGCGTGGTTGTAAGCCAGTGTAGTTATATCTGTGTGCCCTTAAAGTAATCCTTAGTTTAAGCCTCATAGAGAAAATAATGATTTTCTCATGGATGAGCATAAATTGGACAGTGGATCTTAGTCAGATAAGCAACAAAACATTTTCAAACTAACACATCAGTCCAGTAGCCTTGGAGCTCTTAGAAAAGTGTTCAACTTCTATATGAAGAAAATAATAATACACTATAGACATTTTTTCTACTTCTTGCAGCCAGAAAATAAATTGACTTTTTAGCTGATGTGCTAAATCTGACCAATAATGTAACATTCTCTGTAAAATACCATATTTATTCTGGTATTTGGCCCATTTAAAATAAAATGAATTTTTCTCTGTCAGAAGGAGAGAACAAAAGCAAAGCACCAAACATCTTTGGTGCCATTGGCTTAAAAATTCAGCATCAATTTGTTCTCAGTGGTATTCACAATATTGCAATTCATTGCATCCCATGTAGAAATTGTTATAACAGTATATCGAGTATATCTGATATATTGTCCAGTCCTAAAGCCAAGTGTAAGTTGTTCTGTTTAAAGCTGACAAATAAGAAAAAATCAGGCACTAGGAACCAAGCTACTTCAGGATTGTACATATTAATAACATTAAATGTGCCAGTGCATGCGTCTGCATTATGTAAATTGCACTTCCCAGGGGCCAGGGCCTCCTACTAATGGTGACGCAGCAGGCAGCAGAGCTGTTTGGGTTCCAGCTTGTCCTAGGAGCCGCCTGACGTCTCCTTGCTTCCTTATCTTAATGACCATTAACCGTTTCTGCTCTGTGTCAGCTCTGCAGCTTCAAGGAAGGGACAGGAAGAAAGAAAAAATAGCAAGGGAGTCAGAATAAGAGAGCAAAGCAGATAGAGGGGGAAAGAGAGAGAAAGAGGGCCTCTGATAGAAAATTCCTGACAGCTGATAAGAGCGAGAAGGAGATCCAGTTTACTGCACAGATAGGGTAGGAATGTGCGACCAGATGATGATGACTGGGTCCATGACTACACTGCCCCTATCTGTGCCTGCCAAGACACATCACCACTGACTGCCTGCATGCAAGCCAACCTTATTTTTTCCCCAGAAAAACACTGGAAATGATGTTCTTTTTTATAGTTGTGCTTTCATCTGTATTTCTGTCTTTTACATTGTAATTTTATTGTTTTCATTGTGGGGAGTACAAAGTTACACATTAAAGTATTATCATTTTACTAAAGAAACGTCAGTTATAGTTACTGAGAATAAATATAGAATTGAAATAGATTAGTTGTTTATCATTAAACTATGTAGGGGCAGAGCAAATGGACAGAACTAGACCAGCATCAGCCCCTCAGATCCAGCTACACCTCATACTTTTCCCAGTTCTTGCATAGTAGCATCCCATTATGGCGTCTTACTTAGTATAGCTACTTACTACAAATACTTGTATGTAAATAACTTAAATAACACTGCTGAAGTGTGCACTCAACAGACATTAATGTTATATATGAATGTGCCCTTTTTCCTTGGTGGTACTGTCACTATACCGCCACACCTAGAAAAGGCATCTCAAAAGAGAATCTTTAAAAACTAAAAGAAGAAAAAGCTCAAAAAGATTAGGAAATCCCCACCCATTTAATGTGTGATGAATGCCACTTGAAAATGTCGGTGAAGGGTTTTTATCGATATACCATGTGAAAGCAGGTGTCCATGATGTTGGCCAACAACTTGAGAAACTCCAGCAATATTTTCTTTTTTTTCTTTCTTTTGTGTTTTTCTCTAAAAATCTACCTTTTATAGCACATTTTATATGTGCTATTATAAAGTAGTCATATTTTAACTTCAAATTTGAGCATGATCATTATGTACCACAAACTACAAGGCTATATAGTTCTTTCCCTGGAAATAGTCTGTTTCATATGAGTTATTGGTCTGCTACAATAGAAACAAAATGGATGTGAGAGGAAATGGAATCCTATTTAGACAGTGTGGAGGATGAGCAGGCAAAGAGGGCATTTTAGCTGTGCAACTGAGCTCCCAGCTTTTTAATTTACGATGAATCACAGTGAATAGATGTACCCTAAAAAGGCCTGCGTAGACGCTGTCTCTCAGTCAGAGACAGAAAGAACGGCTGGGGTGAAGCAGATTGTGTTAGCGGGAGCCGTGGCTGTATGTGGATCAGACTCCCGCTCAGCTGTCTCCAGAGGAAATCAAACAAGCCTGTGTGGTTCATTATTTCGTCAGTCAACTCAGCAGCAGAGAGCCCTGGCGACATGGCCATTTAACAGGAGTCTCTACTGACCCGGCTTTGCATGGAATCAGTGCAACTGGTCAGCTGGAAAAGCTAAAGATTCATGTAGTCTTGCATTGTTCCATTGGATTAACTATGAACTATGAACAGTAAACTTTACTTTTCATCTATAAAACTGGGACCACAATAGAAAACACCTAAGGACAATCTTAACGGATAATCATTCCCCTAATTTTAAATATGCCAACACAACAGGATTTGAAAATAATGAGATACAGCTACTTAATATCTTGTGATCTCATGGGAACACAAATTTAACCTGATGCTCAGGTTAAATACTGAGCATTTAACCTGAGCATGCTGCTGGCTACTGATTATGACCAAAAGTCCTAAGTGGGATGTAGTGAGTAGGTGAAAACCTGAAAATATAAAGTGTGTCAAAGGTATGAGGATGTACACACATTCAGCCAAACTACACAGCAGGCTGCTAGAGCTGCCTGCATCCCACAGTGTATTACAATCATAATTAATGTGTTATCATCAACTTTTGCTGGAGTTTGGACTAAAGTTAACTATTTTACATACAAAATATGAACTCAGCTCTCTCCCTCCACTGTCAGGAAGGACAGCTTAGACAAATTAAACTAGTATCAGACTAATTATCTTCTAGTGACGGGTCAGCTTTAGGTTAAACTACATCATTCTCCCCATAAACTTCACACGCTATATGTGAGCACAATCCTTGCTGTTGTGATGATTTAAATGTTGATATTTGGAAGGATATTAGAATGTGTGGGAGGGTTTAGAGGTCAAGGTCTCTGCTGTTTGTTCTTCCTTCTGAATACAAAGTCCTGTGTGGTGACCCCATCCAGACTACCGGTAGACTTAGAGCCGACAGGAAGCAGCCGCACACATTCACAGCAGACCAGTATTCAACCTATGAACTGTATCACATCACCTGAAGAGAAAAATCAGGAAAAGGGGGACATGTTGAGAGGCATGTCCTCCTCTGTGCAGTATTTCATTTAGAATTCAACATTAGTTTGAAACCAAGTCCTTTGCAGAAGTCTGTGAACTCCGTTTTATCTGTTCTCTTAGTACACAATGATAATGTAATAATGACATCAAAGATGGACAGGAAAGAAAGGCTGCATTTGTGATACTTTTAGCATTCTTACACATTTCTATTTCAGAACAGAGAGCGCCTGTCGGCTGTCGGCCAGCTCAGACGCCAGTCTCCACGCTATCATCAGGGTCTGATGAAGCCGATAGCACTGGGAGTGCTCTCCTTTGCAGTGTGCAGTCAAGCATGGAGATATGGGTGGAGTTGACGGTGCAGGGGGTATTCAAGGATGGCTAGACATTTTGCTATCTGCTGTGAGAAACAGACAAGAAACATTTAGTCAGCTGCTGCACTGACGACAGAATGGCACCAGCAGAGCGCCAGCCAGGCACAAAGCTGGCCGGAGGCATAGGTCACAAATGTTATCACTGGGCCTCCAGTGACAGGCCCACTCTATCTCCCTCATCAAGGTCAGGTCATTGGTTGCGTCGTCTAGGGTGAATCATAGCCAGAGCCCTCTAGTGGAAAGGGAAGTTTTGGTCTTGTGTGAGGATGAAAATGTGATCATTTTTCATATACCATGTACATTGGACAAAAATATGAATGCAACAGCTTTGTCTTTGCTCCCATTTTTCATGAATGGAATTCTAAGATCAAAGACTTTATCTATGTACACAAAAGGTCCATTTCACTCAAATATTGTTCACAAATTTGTCTAAATCTGTGTTGGTAAGCATTTCTCCTTTGCCGAGATAATCCATCCACCTCACAGGTGCAGCATATCAAGATGCTGATTAGACAGCATGATTATTGCACAGGTGTGCCTTAGGCTCGCCACATTAAAAGGCCACTCTAAAATGTGCAGTTTTATCACACAACACTATGCTACAGATGTTGCAAATTTTTTAGCATGCAATGGGCACGCTGTCTGCAAGAATGTCCACCAGAGCTGTTGCCTGTGAATTGAATGTTCAATTCTCTATCATAAGTCATCTCCAAAGGCATTTCAGAGATTTTGGCCGTACATCTAACTGGCCTCACAACCGCAGACCATGTGTAACCACACCAGCCCAGGACCTCCACATCCAGCATTTTCACCTCCAAGATCACCTGAGATCAGCCACCCAGACAGCTGTAACCATCCCGTTTCTTGCAATGCCAGCATACACACCGGACACCCTTTGAGCATGTTTGGATGTTTTGGATCCGAGTATACAACAGCATGTTCCAATTCCTGCCAATATCCAGCAACTTCACACAGCCATTGAAGAGGAGTGGACCTACATTCCACAGGCTACAATCAGCAACCTGATCAACTCTATGGGAAGGAGATGTGTTGCACTGTATGAGGCAAATGGTGGGTACACCAGATACTGACTGGTTTTCTGAGCCCCTTTCAAACCCTTTCAATACAGTAAAACTGCACATTTTAGAGTGGCCTTTCTTTGTGGTCAGCCTAAGACACACCTGCGCAATAATCATGCTGTCTAATCAGCATCTCGATGAGCCACAACTATGAGGTGGATGGATTATCTTGGTAAAGGAGAAGTGATCACCAACACAGATTTAGACAAATTTTTGAAGAATATTTGAGTGAAATGGACCTTCTGTGTACATAGAAAAGTCTTTGATCTCTGAGTTCAGATCATAAAAAACAGAAGTGAAAACAAAAGTGTTGTGTTTATATTTTTGTTCAGTGTACCTCTTTAATCATCTCTTGATGCCACTTTGAATACTTACTCAGTAGGTCATCACCGCTTTGTCAGCCTCAGTGCAGTATGTTGAGGTTAGGAACAAGTACCTAGTCAAGTGCTTGCTCTGATATGCTCTGTTTTCTCACGGAGCAAAGCATTAACCCACCTTATGGAACGTTGGTCATGTGCTTGCCATGTCCGGTCTCCATGTCTTATGTCCGGTGGTGCACTGACAGTAAACAATATCTGGGAGTTGATGTAAATCCTGTTTTTGGACAAAAGTGAAAGAAAACATATCCATCTCTTACAGTGGGTGAAGCAGTGTGGGATTCACTATTTTGTTTTGTAATTCTTAAGCACATTTGCTCGATCAGTATATGAAGTGTCATAAAGATGGATGCAGCCATTATGCTGCTTACATAGGTCAATTATAGATCAGTCCTCTAAGCTAGCAACTAATTTAACCAGCAGCTACCGGAAGATAATTAGTAATAGTTTTACTTGCAACGACACATGAAGACAAACGCAATAAATGTAAAGCTAACATTTCGTCTTGTATGTGAGGTACCCAGTGTTAATGTCACAGTGAAAGTCAGCAGCTCAAACTGCAGCAAGTTCATGCTCAGTGAATCCAAGAGAGATGATAAACTATCAATCTGTTATTAAGTCTTTAAAATGAGCTTCTCTGTGAGGTATTCAGTGAGGTGACTTTTTAAATATCAAGAATTATTAACAGTGCTTTAGTGAGTCAATGAGATTTCTTCAGCATGTTCCTGTGATGTGTCTCAATAAATGGCAGTCACTTCTGTCAACTGAAATGCTTAAGGTCTTGAATTTCGTCACACTGTTGTTTACATTATTTCTGTGGCTTTTGGTATGATGTTAAGTTTTAAGAATGATGCATTATGTTATTTCTCACACATTTAAACACACAGATGGGTATTCTTATCTCTTATTTAACAGTGTGCTATCATATGTGCAAGCCACAATTTATATGCAAATAAGACACGTGAAATATTGACACATGTGGGTGTTTATTACTAAACTCTAATTTATGACTTTGCATCTCTACGTTGTAAAACTGTTTTTGTTGTCACTTAGTAAAGGAGAAAGCTTTCCTGTATATGCTGGTCAAATTCCCACGGAGATGCAGGGCTTTAAACTGTGACTGATGAGATGGTGATGTTCAGGCACCATGTTGAAATGCTGTGAATCAGCTAGTTGCACTGATAATCATAATGGAAGACTTGCAGTATGGAATCAGAGAATGCTGTAAACCAGCAGCGTTGAGTTGATGTTTGGCAGAACTGAACCAGTCTGAGCTGGCACATTCATAAAGTCAGCCAAAGGAATGCCAAGATGAGATTACAAAAAATAGCTCAAAAGGCACAACAGTCACTACAGTACTGTCTCTGAAGAACAGGCCAAATGACAACGATATTATCTTTTATGTGTAATGTCTGTTTTCGATCTACATTTTCATCTACATTTTATTTTATCTACTATTTTGCAATTGTAAAATTAAGCATGCCACAATCCTCTAGTGAAGCACACAAGCTCTTGAAGAATTGAAGTGTTACTTGACCGTAGTCACAACCTGACAACCTACAGTAACTTCTTGCATCCCAAAGCCATATTCAAAGTAAGGTGATCTGGAGTCACAACCACACTCATACAGTGCATGCGGAGTAGTTTTGTAACATATCTGAGAATTCTCTGTTGATCTACTAGTGTAGAAAATGAGAAAATATGGTCACTGGGGCACAAAGCAATGATAAAGTTCAAAACTCTGTAACTCTTTCCACACTAAGTTTAAAAAGAAATGATGTGACTATATCCACAATTTTGGAAAATTTAAAAAACAATTAGACCACAAATATCAGGTCAATCAATGCAATTTTGACAAAATAGAGAATAACAGTCACACGTGCTTAATGCTTTTTATAAAACAGTTCCGTTTATTCAAGTGGAAAGAAGACTTGATTCTGTAGTATTTCCATTTTGTTGAAGTACAGTTTATTTTTACTTGCCCTAGAATACAAGTGTGGTAATATGAAACCAATGTTGTTCGGTTTTATTGTTTAGCCACTCCCTAATATCCTCCAGCATCTTCGCTGCATGTTATTAAATCACTTCACCAAGCCCAGTGATCACAGTGACATCTTGTTCTTCATTCTTTTGGTGCACCATAAAAGGAGGTATGTTTGTGTTGGTATTGGCATATCTCCTTGTCTTTTTGTGAGTGTTTCTGCCTTTCAGAAAGCATACTTGATTATGATTGTGTAACTGCAGCACAGAGGCAAGGATATTAAAAACAGATGTGGCCTTTTAAGTTGAGAATATGGGGGGTGGTCTTGAAAAGGGAGGGGGTGTAAGTTTGGGGCAAAAACATTTCCCCATTATTGATTGCTGATCCTCTGGTATGTTTGGGCTATCATCAGGGTTCTAAGGACAAAGATGATAAAGTGAAATGGCAGGGTGGATGTTGTCAATTAGTAAAAGAGAGTAGAAAATACTGCTGGGTTTAAATCATGACAAGATAAAGGAAGTTGGAAGATTATCTGGCTTGATTTTAACTTTCTTCTCTTTGTAACATTTGATACTGAGCCTGCACAATTTAAAGTGTCAAAGCCTGACAGGATGTCCAGGCACTTTCACATGCTCCACACCCTACCTCTTTATGGTCCATCTTCATTAATCAGTTGTGATTTTTGACAACCCTACCACAACCACTGGACCGTAAAATGTACATTTTTGTAAACTTCTTGCCTGTAAAACACACATCAGTTCACAAACCTGCATTGTCTTTGTGCTGATAGTTCCTCAGCACTGTTTCAGGCATGTTCTATCTGTGGTAGGTTGCAGTGTGAAGGAGAGAATGAAGAAAAACTTCCTTGTGAAAGTAGGAATTTAAAGTATTCCCCACAATGCCACACTGCTGCAATTACTCCAGCGCCTGGTGCCGGGCCAAGACAATGAGACGACAGCTTGCGGTGTTGAGGGGGAGAGCAGTTAACTTCCATCTCTACACTGTGTACTACACAACACGCAGCAGACCTATCTACACAGCAACTTTGTTTCTCCGACCTCTACACAGAGGCCTACTGTGTCCAAAATGAATGTAATTCCATATGGTATTTAGATCAGTTGGTTTCAAAACATCATAACCCAATAAAACCTTGCCTTGAATTGCTGTGTTTTTTTAACAAGAGTGAGGATTTTTTTTCTGGAAGACAAAGAGAAATATTGTGCCTCTGTGCTGTGTCAGTACTTATTAACGGCTCCAGCACTCAGTGTCTCCTGGATGAACATCCCTTTCTGTTCTTTCTGTTCATCATCCTGATACTTTTCACTCTCACTTGGCAATTAAATGGTACAGCTCTGCTCTGTGAAAAGAGAGAGAAAAGAAAAGAGGTGAGATTAGACAGGCTGGGGGATGTGAGGGATGTGGGAAGGGAGCTTTCTGTTGCCAGAGTGTCTGCCTCCCCAGGCCTTGTCCACTGCCGCCAAGGGCCGCCTGCCCTCCCGCCGCTGTTATCAGCTGGCTCAGCAGCGGCAAGGAAATAGCTAAACAAGGCACTGTTTATCTATGCAGACTGTATTCACTGCACATCCCAGCCGCTGGGCTGCGGCACCACTCAAATCTGCTCGGCTCTCCAAAGAAAGGGTCAGCAGACCTGCTCTCAACAACAGTCTGCACAGAGGTGCCAGGGGTGCAGATCAATAGGCGACAGTGTCCCAGCTCTGTCCGACACTGCGGGCCCAACAACCTAAGCCCATCACTCCAGCCTCCCCTAGGCTTTCTCTTATGCATTTTCTGCATTTGTTTTTCCCGAATGGGCTTTACTGTTCATCAAAATTAAAGTGGCTGATGACTGACACATTCAGACTGCTGAATTGGAATGGCCTTCAGATCATTGACCTAGAACTGAGCAAGTTATGTTACCACCAATAATCAATATTCACAGAAGCCAACCTTAATGGTTTTCAAGGTAATAGTGTGCAATATTCCCGCAAGAAGGTTTCTTTAATGTTGGTGAAGAAGGGGTCAAACAGGGATACCCTAGTCTGTTTTAAGCAGCTGCTTCCAAAAATGATGTCAGTAACAAGTCAAGAGAAACTCAACTCAACTTAATACTAAGAATATTTTGTTGACGATATCTGTCCAAAAGTTCATTAAACTTCAGTTACTGAAGTGTTCATACATTTTGTTTTGACCTCATCACTTTTTAGATCCAGCTTCACCTGTTTAGAAAATAGACAAGAACAGACCAGAAATAAAAATAAGAGGTACAAATAAGAGCGTTATTCTATTTTAATCAGGAAAATCAATTGCATGTGTACATCACTATGTATTTTATTTTGACCCAGCAAAAATGGTTCTGAAACCTTAGGTTTGGGAAATGCTGGCTTAAGATAGTGACAAATTCCAACAACTAGACTAACAATGTTATTAATAGCCTAGTATATTCATAATTTAATTTCCAGATATGTTACCCAACAGAAAATTAACATTATTTGCTGTGATTTAAAAATACATTTAATTTGCTCAGGTGGCCTCTAGTGTCTGAATTATGAGTGTAATAACAGTGTAGTAATAGCATTGTGTTTCAGTTGAACATGTATACTAGCCCTGATGTCCGTAGGGTTGGATGATTTTTTTTTCCCGTTCACAAATAATCCCAAAGTTTGTAATTAAATCTTTTGTAACCCTGCAAAATAAATGTTCATGAGAAATTCAAGTTTGTGGATATGAAAAAAAAACATTTGTAAAACTCAGAGTGCTCCTGCACTCTGAGTATTAATTTTGTCTGCATTATCTTAGTGTAATAGTAAAGTAGCTGCACTCTGTATACGTACATATGGAACAAATAACATTTTTGCTGCTATTTTTACGGCATTATTGCAAATATTTAAATCTCCCTGAGTTGTAAAAAAACTGATTCCATTGTCAATTGTGACAATGTACCACAGCTTTCAGGATCTGCAGCGGAGATAAAATCCCTGGAACAACCCGCACTCTGATTGGACAGCTTTACTTTTCTTTAGATGGCCATTGTTAGATTCAGGTCTAAAACTGCATTTGTATTTATAACTCAAAAAGACACACATTGTACTAATGTTGTAAGTTGTCTTCTTTGCATCTGAACACAAGTAGTCATAAAAATATTTCTATTTTCACAGTGCTTTGAGCAATTTTCTAAAAAAAAAAAAAATTGAACTCAAATGTTTTTGTGCAGCTTTAGGTTTGCAAAAGCTGATTTCCACTCAAAACTAGAATAATTTGTGAGGATTACTTTATAATCTCAAACTCTTCCTGTTTCAGACCTAATGCAGGCAGTGTTGTTGTATCCCGTTGTATGCTGAATGTCTGTTCCTTATTTTCAGTTATTACACAGCCCAGCGTCCAGGACTGTGCAGGATGTCAGAACTCACTCACACACAAACACATGAACACACATAACCGTCCCTCTCTTATCTGTGGGCCGAGGAGCCTGACTCCAGCCGTTGCAGACAGTGCTATCTAACTGGGCCATGTCTCTATATACACAAGGAAATCACCCACTCCTCATGAAGAAATGAAATCTGCTTTAGACATCCTGACCCTGAGCTGGAAAAAACATATTTTTAAAGGCTAATTCAGCTTGAGTCTTGTCACACACAATTCCTTGTTAAAAGGCTAAAACACTCTTGGGCTTTCAATAGTAGAACAAATCCTTCTTATTCCTATGACCATGTATGGGACAATGTCTTTCTTGTGGTTTATGCCGCCTTGGCCTCTGTCCCAGGCCATTTATCTCTGAAGCATGATACAAGCATTTGAATTTCATTCAGACTTTCCACTGGATGTGATTCATCAGTGCTTTTCTGTTCTTGTTAGAATATTATCTACTTAAAACACAACTCATTCGTAGACAGCAATGATGTTGTGGTGCTGATTGAGATTGAGACAGGCAGTCTGACAGATAGGCGGGGCGCCACAGATCACATAGTGCTGGAGGCAAGAGGTCAGAGGTCATAGGGAAGTGTGGATAGGTGACCTCTCTCCAGGGCAACCTGTTCAATGGTGTTGACTTAGCATTGACCAGACTCTGGAATGGTTCTCACCCTCTGTTTGAGCTGACCTGTCTCAAGTGCTCACAACAGGAGAGATCAGCAAGATTCTTTGTAATAACCCGACACTAGATCCAAACCAGTGGGAGTCCTTCGACACTGATACTCCCAGGAACCTCAGTGGCAAAATATGCTGACTTATCAACACCACTTGATGAAACACGTGGTTGGGATTCCTGGTGAGTGTTTGGTGTTTCCATGCCAGTCAGCCTCATCACTGCAGGAGATGTCACAGCTTCACATGGTTCTGCAAAGCTAAGAATGATACACTTTCTGCCATATTTCATCCTCATGGATGAGCTAAAACATGAATAGGTCCTGCCCTGTCATATTGTGTTTTTCAGTGAAAAGACTGGCTGTAAGGTCAGATGATTGTAAACATAAAGCAGGATGAGGTATAGCAAACTTCTAGTACTTTTGGGAAACATCAAAAGGAAGTTATTTGGTGTTTACAAAGCAAGCAAAACAGTCTGAGAGCCTTGCTCCATGAATAATTGATGATTATTCAAAAGATGACTCACATTAGTGGTTTCCATGGTAATGAATCATTTTATTGTTGTAGAGCTGTGTAGACTATTAGGCGAGGGCCTGTTCTGCCTCTGGCTACACAGACGCTATAGAGGTCTTACACAGTGATGCCCACAGCTTCAATGAGATCCTCTGAGGACTGGTGCATTGTGGGCCAAAGTTTTATGGCCTGTGACACGGTGGCTACACTATCTAACAAGAAGACAAACTCTTATAGAGCTGTTATGATACTATTTTGAAATTAGCTCCCTGGACAGTGTTTTACAACTGTACAGTCATCTACCCCTGTTAGATGAAAAAGTACACACAATTTAGTTTTCATGTGTTCATTATGCTGAGGAATTAGTAATGGTGATGGCTGCTATTTACTCATGCTATGTGTTTAACCCTCTTTCTGATAGAATTATTCATTCATACATGCTTGAAAATGTTTCACCGATTTACCAGAGTACATTATCTGAACCAAGTTAGCCATAGATGATATTTAAGTGGTTAAAGCTTGATAGTTTTATGGCCAAGTGGTTCATTTGTGTTCATTTGTCCCCTTACTCCATGGGTTTCAAACTGCATTCCAACACAGTGACTGTAAAGCACACACCAAAGCCAACAGCATGCACATCATCAGATTATTAAACAACATATGTGTATTCAGTGCTTTCTAAAGCTTTTCAATGGTTTAAGAGACAAACACTATCATGAACATTTTCAAACAGCAGGTCTAGTATGACTGATAGACATAAATAGATGTTCCACTGCAAGTTTCACATTACAGTTCTAACATCCAAGATATATTACATACCTTGTGAATCTCACTGTATTGATTCCATGATGTGCTGCACCATTTTCTCAAAATCTTTCCCATTTGTATTTCTGTCCTTTTTCACTTCCCAGAAGTTTAATTTCACCAGCAGTCTTAATGATTTCTGTCTAGGTTTGGCCTGAGTGACACAGCAGGTGTCTCTGTGTCAAACTAGAGAGGAGGAAAATGTACTTTTACTGGTTCGGGTTGCGTCCCTAGGTTCGTTTTTCACTATACAAACATCTTTTGCTTAGCTCCTTTGATTCGATTGATTTAGCATTCTTTCTAAATCCACATCACCTCACAGGAAGCTACAGCTTTTCTCTTATTCCTATAGCTAAGAAAGTCATGCAAAGCTCAGAAAAATGAACTCATACTGTGCAGTAGGTACTGATGAAACAACATCTGCAGTACCACACCAGGCCAATACTAATGTTGTGTTTAAGCGATAATGGCTGTTTTCACAAGTGTCAATTTGAGATTATGATTTAGTGCTACTAACTCTGATAGACGGGCATATGTTGTAATAAATCAGACAGATGTTTTTTCATGCCATGTCGACAGTGTGTGCAGACCACCAGACATGAATCCCATCTAGAGCCGTAAGCCTACGCATGTCTGCCAGCAGTCATTGTATGGTAAAAAGTTATATTCATACCAAGCTAAACCCACAGAAAAAGATTGTGGATTGGAGGCTTCCAGGTTCAACAACAGCCAATTTTGAAGCCGTTGTTCATGGTATGTGATTGGAAAAACTGTACAGAAGTGAGGAAAACCAGAGTGGCTGTGGTGAAGCAGAAAGAAAGTAGGAGAGAGGGAGGTAGAGGGACTAGAGAGGAAGGAAAGGGGGAATGCAGGATTAGAGGCTAAGAGAAGTGTGGAGAAAAGGATCAGGAGTAGGGCGGTGTGGGGATTTGGGGGGTAAAAACAGAGAGACATAGCAGAAGGGATGGCGTCTGCGCCCACCAGCAAGCCACGGCTCTCCATGGCAGGGCCTCTCTCCCAGCACCAGGGGCTCCAGGGCTGTGGCCACATAATGAAGGCTTGTTTGAGTTCACATTCAAACATCACAGAGAGCGCCTGGAAAAACAGTGCCCCACGGGCTACTTTTATTAACCCGGCTAGGATTCCCAGCCTTCAATCTTGTGCCAAAAGGCTTTCTTGCTCCTCATCCACACAAAGTGTCTTTAATGGTGTTGAAGACTGTCTGTCTTCTTAAAGAGCACTGGCAAAGCTTTTTCACAAGTGAAGCAAAAATTCCATAATTATCTTTTATTATATTGTCATTCAAGTGGTCTTACAGAAAACAAGACTTCTGCATCTCTTCTTAACTCTGTTTAGGTAGTAGAAAAGCTTTCTTATAACACAAAACCTAGGCTGATCATATGAGTTTTCAGAGTGTACTAGGGATTGAAAGGTGATTAATCAGTGATCTCTGTTAACATTTTGTTAGGCATGACACAGATGAAACATGGGGACTCCCCTAACCATAATATATTGACTTCACTTTTCCACAACGGCATGATCTATCTTCATATTCATCTTTATAATTTTGACAAACATAAAAAAGCTGCAAAAGGAAGATTACACTTTATACTTTCATATTCTGTTGCTTTTGACCTTCATTTCTGTCTCATGTACCGGTAGCTTTAATTGAAAATAAAGCAGAAGTTGCACAAGACTCATACATTTTTAGCCATTCTGTCTCATGCAGAAGCTCATCTGGCTGCTCTGCTGTTAGTCTTTTCTCTCTCTGTCTCTCTGTCATAACACACACAGGCCTGCTGAATGATGGCCCTGTGAGATTCACTGGGGAGGATATTTGACTCAGGATTTTCCGATAATAGGATTTGAAGCTTGCTTGCAACAGATAGTGGTTTTGTGGTGAAGGAAAGGAGTATGTGATCCTTTATGTAAATACAGTCAGAGTTTGTGACAGCAGTGTTAATATCTATTCTTGTTTCTACCTGTGTTTATGACTAGAAAAATATGCCATGTCTGAAAACAGCCTATTATGCAGAGCAACAGTGAGTCAGTCTGTTGCAACTTGGACTTTTCTTGGACTTGCATAATTACTTTGGAAAGTAAAATGCCTTTCTCAGCTGGACACAGTGGGAAACCCAATATGCAGAGAGGCTTTGCTGTTAATTAGCTTGTTAGACTTGAACTATACCGACATTCAACCATGGGGACTGACTGAAATACAGCATTGGATAGATGCTTCCTACGTTTTCCCAGGATTGCCTATTTGAGGGGCCCGTTAGCCCTCTGGACTCACACAAATCCCTTTAAAACCCCTGGAGTCACTGAGGGTGTATCAGGCCCCTGGATCTGCTGTGTGCAGGGCTGGGTGACAGGCTGTGGTCTGGAGCCAGCCATTGGGGAGAGGACAGCTACTGTGAGGGCGCCCGGAGAGCTGGGAGTCACTCAGCCACACAAACCCTGTGTTTGTGTATGGAGCGCAGTGCTCTTATCTCCCGCCTGTACTGACGCCACACTCTTCCTGTTTCAAATCTTTACTGCTGATTTTCTCTTCACTCTTGCCTCAGCTCCAGCCAGTCCTGTTGTTTTTTGGTGTTCTTGTTCTTTTCAGCAGAGATTAGATAAAGTTACTCTGGCGACATCAGAGACAGAAGCAAAGCTGGTTTGACTATATGTAAATATGACTAGCAACACAATTTCTTTTAGGTTTTCAAACAGTTTCTTTTTTATGTTCGTATTTCACATTGTTTAGACACGGTGGTTGTATTGATATTCAACACAACTTACATTTTGTATTTAAACATAATGTATTCTTTACAGGATATGTGGTGTGTGATGCATGACATGACAATATTATCCCAGTGAAGTAGGAATTACTTTAATTCTGGAATAGTTTTATAAAAGTCCGGTTACAACATCTTTTAAACTGAAAGTGAACTGAACAAACCTGAGCTGCTTCATAAATGTTAGCTGTCATTACATTTATTACTGTTGGTGGTAGGTGATGTCATATATGCTCAGTGCATATTGTAGTTAATACTTTTAACACTCATTTTCTTTGTGTTTCAAGTGATCTAGGGACTGTTTATCAGAGTTATAGGGTAGACTGGGTATGCACAGGGTAGAAGACCAGAAGTCATGCACATAATATTAAGACAAATTCTCTTTTTTCACCATTGTTTTTCAGCTGGTTATGTTTCAGGCATTGTGTTAACCCTGTAGTGAGGTGCTCGGTGCTCTTAATTTGGTCTGGCAGGCACAGAAAATGATATATAATTCAATCAGTATTGAGGGTTTATATATGTAGAATTACTGTTACTATACTGAGTATTGTTTACTTGTCATTTTAAGTTCTCAGATGGTTATGCGGTGTACAGTGCATCATCATTTTTGCACTGTAATAATTCTGTTTGCCTCGTGTTTGAAGATAAGGCTTGATATGACTCCAACGAAAAACGTGTCAACAGAAAAACATTCAGCATGTACTTTATGAAAACATCCACTGCATAATTGATGTACAAAACATGTTTAATAACCAAGGGAGGCATTTGTCTTTCTTCTCCTTCTTAACAAAATCAAAAACAGCCATCTAAAATACATAAACACTGAACAAGCTCCATAACAGTCCCCTACTTGGTATTTGCAAGCGTCACTACCAGTCTTCCTTTCCCCCGTCTGGCCTGCCCAGCTGCCTGGATGGCCGATTTTGATGGCGCCAAGCACTCTGCAACTCTGCCGTAATCAGGAACAGTAAGGGGCAGTCTCTATCACAGAGAGTTTCTTTCCCTTTCCTTTGTTTTCCACAGATTTCCTTCCTCGTTTTCTTAGATATTCTCTCCCCACTGATGTAAGTCCAAACAGAGGCCTATTTAGAAAGTAAACAGATGAATGAGGGGAGGTTTTGGGCCTGGCGTCCATGGAGTCAGGCGCAGAGTAGAGACGTCTCGCTCCACCCGCCCTGTTCTGACACAGCCTGTAAATATACAGCATGACAAATGACATGGCTCTGCAGCCATCCCCCCACCAATCTCCGGCAGCAGGCCTAATGCCGGAGAGGCTAGCCGACAGGCTGTGTCTGATTCACTGTCACAAGAGACACATTGTTTATAGGACAGAGAGACACTGTAACACAAACACTAATACCCCTCAAGTGGGTGACACATTGGGAAAACCCTTGGTTTGTGGCTCCAGTGTTGGCCTCAAGGAGGAGTTTGCAATGAGGAGTTTGTTGCAGCTCTTCACTGAGGAATCAGTGTGCCTCTCTGAATATCATACTGATCAGTTGCTTTGCAGCGCCCAGAATTTACCCTGGCACTCTTCAGGTAACTTCAGAAGTATTACTCAGGTTACACAGCTTGTTCATGTTTTGGCATACAGCAAATATGTCTCTCACTGTAAATGGGATTATAGATTTTCACCATACCAAATTTATTTTCATGGTACTCAAAGAAAGATGTCCTCTTGTCCATCTGATGTCTGTTTAAGAAGAGCACATAATAACTATTTTACTTCACTCAGTTTATTTCACTGTTGGAAGTTATAATGTGAATAATTAAGTAAAAAAAATTATACAAAGGCAAAGTATTGAGATGTTGATGATCTGAACTGTGGATCTGAAGGAGGAATGCCTTTGAGGGCAGGGGGAGGGTAGTGAGAGAGCGTGGAGGCCTCTGGATGAAAAAAAAACGTTTGACCTCTAAGGATAGACCTGCAAACTGTAATGGCCACATTCTTTCCGGCTATGCTCTGCATCAGGATTTCCTTCCCTTCTTTCGGTCCACATCTACTGGAGAACCAGGGACATAGGCCACAGTGGGCCACCTATTGTGAGCTCGGAGCAGGCTTACCGGCTGTAGTCACACAGTGAGCCTGTGAGCGCCAGACTGGCAGGCGATCCATGGTTTCCTCCAAGATAGGAGATCAACTAAATCAGACTTAGCAGTCATTACCCTTTAAGAGTCCTAATGACCACTGCTCTTTCACCCAGTACGCAGCTAGGTCTGAGATGTCGAGCATTATGAAGATGGTATTTTGTGCTATGATCCGTTTTTCATAGAGTGGCTCTTCTTACAGCAAACATGATATCATCCTGGTATCATTGCTAACTTAATGCAGCCAGTATTAGTGTTGTGTTATGTAGCATTAGCATATAGACTGGAGCTCCATTAGTCATGCTCTGGACTTGTGCCCCACATGGATACTGTGTTACCTCTTAAGAGGATCCATTTTTCACAGGCTGCCGAGGGCTATAAAGACAAGAGACAAAGCAATTGATTTTAATTCGTTGGCAGTGTCAGGGGACCTTGTTGGAATAAATGCATGGAGATTCATCTTCCAATCTACTGGTAATGACAGGGTTGTAAAGACAAGTAGCTGATCAGGATAGAGCCAGTGTTGATGGGACACAAGGAATCTTGTTTTTTGTGGCCACACAAACACACCGGTCAGTGACAAATTAAAGGACTGATCCCCTTCCAGAATCTGTCCCTTCGTTCACCAGGCATGAGGACTTAGTAAATGTTTAATGAGTCTAAGCACCTAGAGATAATCTTAGATTATGATTCATGTTATACAAATTCAACTGAATTGAACTGAGTCAGAAATTGATGTGCATCATATGGTTTGACCTTCACAGTTACCTAATCCCAACTCAGTTGAACACCGATGAACACAGCACCACAAACCTCTCTACCACCACTGTCAAAACAGGGAATGAGGGAATATATTTCAGAAGAATGGTGAGCATCCCTCCAGCAGAGTTCACAGACTTATTCTGTGAATGCCAATGAGCACTGAAGCTTTTCTCTGAGCCCAACACCTTACCAAGACAATTTAATTGTAATTAGTTTTTCCTTTATTTTGTCATCTCTTTTTATGCAAGGCCAGTGTACTGTATGTATTAATAAACTTTTCTTCTCCAAAGAGTTGGACCTAGTGAAGAAATTCTAGATTTCTTAGAATTATGAACAATGTGCTCAACCAATCACAATATTGTAAATCATAGTCATATAGCAACAGCGCTAATTCCGCTTGAAAAAAGTTTTAGTTTTGTCCTGACTGAGAGGTGCTCTAAGACTTCTCTTAAATCACTCCAAATCTAAAAATCTTGCATGAAATTTTAATTCTAAAATTTGGAGGATGTTTAGAAATACAGGCCTTAATGTATTTTTTTTTATTAGAAGTGTGTTTTGAAACTTGTTTACTAATGTACATAAAGCTCTGATATGAATTAAGATGCATTTTCATCACAAATATTTGAATGTCAGAGTTTTCAGGGTGTACAACATTTATGATGAGTGAACAGAAAAATACTCCAGTAAACAGTGTCTATTTTCTGAATGATGGTCATCTGTGTTTGCAAAATTGGACAATATAAATGCGAATCCTTTCCTGTTTCCTTAGCCTTAGCCTCTCTCTCTCTCTCTCTCTCTCTCTCTCGCTCTCTCTCTCTCCCATCTCTCCCTCGCTCTTTCTCTCTTTCTGCCACAAACACATGCAGACACACACACAGAATTAATCATTTTACTACATTTATATGCGTATGCCTGTCCATTTTGGGGGAAATGGTTGCACAGTGTACTATGCCTTCATGTTCACACATTTCTAAAATCGCAGTGTTGGCCAGCCTTTACTGATTTATTTTATGGAAGCTGTAGACATACAACATCATGGTTTGTAATCAGATCTTGTCTGAAGGGCCAAATACTTGGCTCTTACAAGTGACTGTTCAGTGAGGATAGTGTGCCCTCTGTTTAAGAGTAAATCATCTTTAGGGACAGATGGGGTCAAAGAGCTGACCCTTCTGCACCAGCGGGGCTTCAATCAGTCAGGCTACATAATGAGAACAGTATGTTACAGTGAACACCTCTGCCGTCTCAACTCATAATTTGAGTAAACAAGTGCAAAATATTTGAGTTAAATTAGGACTAGGTTACACAAATACAAAGCAATAACTTTAAATATTTTAGCAGAACCATGCAAGATGACGCAAAACATACCCTTAAGCAAATGTATCAAAATAAAAGCTGACATATCTGACAAATGAATTTATAGCATGTCAAAAATACATTTTAGATATACAGCATGTGAAAGAAAAAACACCAAAACAACTAGGCTGCATGTTAAGAATGTAATGCAAAAATTCTAAACTAAAAATGTCATTGCCTAATTGTTCTGAAACTGTAGCAGAAAACATTTACTATATGGATAATAAAAGAAAACAGACACATAGTGAGCTGCTTCTGAAGTGCTTTTTATTGTTTTAACTAACAAGTTACCAACAAGCTAATGTAAAGCTGCAGCACTGACTCAAACTGCAATTGTTTTGCTATAAAATGCAACAGTACCTGCGAGAAGCACATTTAGGTTAAAGTTTAATTTGTTTGGGTTTTTGGTTGTTGAAGTATATATTGTACCCCGATGTGCAAATTCACTGACTTACTGCAGCCAGTCCTCTTTTTTCTTATTTTTACTCTGTTTTTCTGACCTCTTTATCTGGAATAATTTGTTGTAAAGTCATCAGAAGATGATCTGAACTCTTCCTCAGATGTTCTGACTTTAGAAAAACATTGTTAAATGATCAACCCTAACACTTTCAGGGGTTAAGAATTCTTTTAAATTGACTTTCATAAACTTGCCAGCCTAGCAACATTAAAACCACAAACCCCATGATGCAATGCCTTATGTAAAATACAATACGTGGCCCAAAATATCACATGCTCTAATATAGCAATAGACTTTAATTAACGTGCACTGATGGGAGAGTATAACCATTTTGTAAAGTCTTCTCCAGCATACCCCAAAGATTCTCAGTGGGGTTAAGATCTGGACTCTGGAGGTCAGTACACGTTTGACAGCAATGTGTAATGTGCACTGTATCACTATTTGAGCCCCTGAAAAAGAAAGAAAAGACAAGTTACTAATTGCATCATTTTAGGTTAAATAGCCTGTTTCAGGTGAACTATACCAGTCAGTGTAGTAACTAGAGGGCACTCAAAGAGCACATACCTCTACCAAGGCTGTCATTCACCCAAAGTGTTTTTTTTTTTTTGATCAACTAAGGAGGTTATGTATTCATGTTGGTTTGACTGTTTGTCTGTCTGTTAGCAGGATTACGCAAAAACTACTTGATGAATTTTGATGAAATTCTCACCAGAGGTAGTCCTTGAGCCAAGGATGAACCCATTAGATACTGGCAGTGATTGGTGCAATATTTTTTAGAGTAGCAAAAATGCGAAAGGTGGCCCTATCTCAAGTTGTTATAGAAAGTGAAAAATTAATCCAGAACACGCAACCTGATCTGGATTACGTCCAGTACCTAATGGGTTCATTCTTGACCCAGGGGCTACCTCTGGCGAAAATTTAATCAAAACCTGCCCAGTAATTTTTGTGTAATCCTGCTACCTCCTCAGGTAATTATCCACTGAGAGCCTCTTACTTGTTTTGTACTTATTATTAGGCGGGCAGGGTGTATTTGAGACATCACTCAGCTTTAAGTTAAATAAGGATCATTAAGTGTACAGTATATCTGAAACAGTCAGAAAATCACTCTGTGTCTTAGGTCATGTCTGGGAGTTACATGTGTGCTTGTCTTGTGACTGCAGTGGGAGAGACTCAGCAGGCCCTACACTGTCAGTGATAGTGAATTGGTTGTACTCATTATCAGCTCTGTGGTAGTGAGTGGCTCCCACTCTATACAGGCGGCTTCATGTCTGACCTATCTGTGGTGTGGTAAGGCTCTACTCAGTGGGAGAACTAAATGCTGCGGGTTGGGGGTCACTCAACGTCTGCCGCCTCCCTTGAATATCTGCATGCCATTAACAGCAATGGCTCTGATGACATGCTCTTCCTGAACTGGCCTTGTCTTAGCGTCTGCTGTGGCTGGAGGTGCCTGTGGCCCCCGGTCTTAAGGCACTTGTCTATTTTGGGAGGTCATTTGGAGCCGGACACTCTGTCTCCCCAATGCAGCCTGTCTACTGATACTGCTATCAACTGCAGCTTTTAACAGGGAGTCACGGCAATTTACTACAGTGACGCCAAGCAAGGCAGTTATCAAGACCCCAACACCAGATTAGCTGGTTGCTCCTCTAATGAGCATCCTTGAACAGGGAAATAGAGGAGGCACTCAGAGAACAACAACAACATTGTTATTAATTAATCTGTTAGAACAAGGAATACTTTTTAAAAAATGTAATCTAAAAGAAAATGTTACTCAGTTTCTCAGTTTAAAGGACGTACTGTACAGTGGCCTTAAAGATCAAAAAAACTATTACTTAGTGACTGTTTCTGCTTTCAAGTTTACACACTTTAGTCACTACTTCCTGATTTGAATATTAAAAAGTAATTTATTTCCAAACTTATCTTAAATCAAGCAGACTAGTAGATCTATTTTTGTTTTTTTCAATGTAACTCACTATGTACACATATAAAATCATTTTGTGCCTCATTAGTTTCACAAAGTTGTTTAGTAACCGCTTCTTAAAGTTCAATATTTGCTTTCCTTTTTGTCATTTTAATACAAAGTGGAATACGACAAAATTGGTCATTAAAGACAGGTTATGGTGAACTAAATGAAGAAAAAATCTGAGGTCTTTTTATTATAGAGACAAGGGAAAGAAATTATTATGATAAATCATAATCAGTCATCAGATGTAACTGTAGCAATAATTATTGATTTGTCAGTCAGTTCAAATTCAGTGAATAGCTTGAAATGGTACAAAGGTAAGTGCTGGACTGCCAGAGGTTAAAAATAGTTAAGGTTACCCAAAACTGAGAAATAGTGTACATTATACAAAATTATACAAAAAGGCCTTTTTCAGGGAACAAGACGTGGGTTAACAAATGAAAGCTGTTCTGCACCAACGGAGGTTGATCAAGCCTTAAATGCTGGTGCAACTACTGTAATTCCTGCAGGTGTCCTAAGTTTGCTTGAATAATTAAAACCTCCCCTGTCTACATAAAAGCAGTGTTGGAACACACTGTGGTACCATAGCCTCATGAGCATTATTTGAATTGTGTTGTATGGCAAAAAAGCCTTGTGTTGCTATAAAAATGGTGAGAAAAAGGAACAAAAACAATGGAGGAAAGACAGACCATTATAAAACTTAAATATGTAGGTCCTTCCTACAGAAATTGCAAAGAAAGTCAAGGTGTCAGTGAGTACAATTTCCTTCACTATCACAAGGCACTCAGAAATTGGGGGAAACAGACAGGAAGAGGTATGACAGACCCAAAGAGCAAGATGGTGGCCTTGTAGGAAAGACCTTAACTTAAGCTTAACTTTTTTAACCTCTGGCAGTTCCTTTGTACCATTTCGAGCTATGATGAAAAAATAACACAAAAAAGACAAAAGATTGTTTCAAGCAACAGTTGCGTAGCTTTTTCAATTACAGATTCCAATATATTCATCAGCTCATTAGACTGAAACAGACATGATGTAACGTTATCTGGAGCAGAATGTGTCTTTGTCTTTACTTACTGAAGGCCTGTGCATTGGAGCTGGGGGATCCTCTACAGTACATCTTCAACCTGAGCCTGGAAAGGGGGGAGGTCCCACAGCTGTGGAAAACATCATGCATCGTTCCTGTCCCTAAGAAACCACGACCCGCTGAACTGAATGACTTCAGGCTGGTCACATTAACATCACATGTGATGAAGACCATGGAGCGACTGCTGCTACACCACCTGAGACCACAGGTCCACCATGCCCTTAACCCTCTGCAGATTGCATGCCAGGAGAAGGTGGGAGTGGAGGATGCCATTGTCTATATGCTGTATCGCTGCCTCTCTCACCTGGACAGGGGTGGAGGTGCTGTGAGGATCACATTCTTGGACTTCTCCAGCGCCTTTAACACCATCCAGCCTCTGCTCCATTGGGACAAACTGTTAGAGATAGAAGTAAGCTCACACCTGAAGGCATGGATCATGGACTACCTACTGGCAGACCTCAGTATGTGCGTCTTGGTGGCTGCAGGTCAGACATTGAGGTCAGCAGCACAGGAGTACTGCAGGGGACCATGCTGTCTCTAGTCCTGTTCACCCTGTATATGTCAGACTTCCAGTACAACTCGGACTCCTGCCACGTGCAGAAGTTCGCAGATGACACTGCTATTGTCGGCTGCATCAGGGGTGGTCAGGAGGAGGAGTATAGGAAACTGATCCAAGACTTTGCCATATGGTATGACTCCAACCAGCTGCACCTGAACACCACCAAGACCAGGGAAATGGTGGTGGACTTCAGGTGGCCTAGGCCTCACCCAGAGCCTGTGACCATCAATGGGGAGTGTGTGGAAGTGGTACAGACCTACAAATACCTGGGAGTGCAGCTGGATCACAAACTGGACTTGTTCGCCAACACAGACGCTCTGTGCATTAAAGCACAGAGTTGACTGTACTTCCTCAGAACGCTGGCATCTTTCAGATGTTCTACCAGACTGTCATGGCGAGCGCCTTCTTCTTTGCGGTGGTTTGCTGGGAGGGAGGGCACCATCAGGAAGAGGGATGCCTCCTGCCTGGACAGACTGGTGAGGAAGGCTGGCTCTGTTGTGGGCACAGAGTGGGACAGTCTCACATCTGTGGCAGAAAAATGGGTGCTGAGCAGGCTCCTGTCCATTATAGACATCATCCACTGCACAGCACCATCTCCAGGCAGAGGAGCTGCTGCAGTGACAGGATGTTGTCCCTGTTCTGCTCAAAAGACAGGCTGAGGAAATTATTCTTCCCCCACACCATGAGACTTTTTAACTCAAGGCAGGGGGAGGGAATATACACACTAACATCCCCTACTACTCAGGGTTCTGGACTCTATGCCAATTGCACTACCCCCCCCCCCATGCACCTTACA